>CAJGYM010000205.1:0-73193 GCA_904845305.1 Caenorhabditis auriculariae | reverse complement strand
TGATTTATCTCTTCTTTTTTTTCATGAACAGGTAAAGTCGGATAGGCGATAAAAGCTTGGCTTGAACTGTGCGTTTCTTTGATGTTCCTCCAGCCTCAATGATATTTTAAGCGAATTTCGCGAAATCTTCCTTTCATTTCTGTTGCTAAACAGTTTAAAAAAAACTGAATATTTCAATATTTCACTGTCTAACATATGTTGAATCATCGGCTAGCTCAAAGTTTTTCATTCGAAAAAAAGTGATTACGAATCATCCTAAACATTTTTGAGAGGAAACGTGATAAATACCAGAAAAAAACTAAATAGACTTTGAAGGAAATGAAAAAGCCTCGATTTTTAAAGTCTGTTTTTTTTTGCTTTTTTTCATGTAATTCCTCATCCGGTTGGTTGAGCTTCCGACTTATTCTGTTTGTTTTTTTGTCAAGTAGCTCGCTCGAAATCGAACTCTGCTGTTCAAAATTTTCAAATTTCGAAAATTTCGTGAATTTTCTTCTAACACACTCCCCTAAGCTCGTTTCATAAACTTGAAAGATTTTTTTTAATAACTGTGAGACTTTATCATCGCTTGAGAAGGGAATTCTTCAAGTTAATAAAAGATGAATGAGATTCGTCATTCTGAAATCTTCAAAAATAGTGTTCGAAATGTTTACATCAATTCAATCTTGCTCTTTATTTGTCCTCAATCTGCCGAGCTTGAATAAAGTTAATGCGGCTATCAGTATTTATCATGAGTTTGAATGTTTTAACGGTCCATGAATTTTTCCAACTTCCTAGATCCATTTCTGCTCCAAGAGGCTAACAATTAGGCTCATAAGAAGAAGTATCGGATTGTGTTAGGTCCGAGTTCAGACGGAATGAGTGTGAGCCAGCGAGCGGCCGGCTCCCAAGTGCCCCAAGACGTCTATTTACGCCTTTTACGGGCGTCTCGTTCTTCGAACGACGCGCTCCCAATTATTTTCTGACAATCAACTCTGCTTAACGTCCGAATTTTCTCGCCTTCTTTTTTCTTCTTGCCACAGGATGTCACCAGCGGAAAAAAAGAAGCTTCAGATTGTGTATATTGATCATTTCTTGCCTGCTTTCACCTTAACCTTGCGCAAAATTTGAGAGCTCTTGAAATGACGTGAAACCCAGAAAAAAGGAAAGTGAAAAAAAGACTTTTTTTCAGGAAAAAAAAATGAATATTATCGCGTTAAAAGTAATTTGGAAGAGTTTGGTGCAATCGATTTTAAGTGACCACTAGAGGATTATCGAGATTTCTTCTGCTAACTGCAATTCGTTCAATTCGAATTCAGCGTAAACACGTTAAATAGAATCATATCACATTTTTTTTTTCATTTTCAAGAAATCTGCGGTTTGAGAGAACGATGAGAGCTCGTTTTTAAAAAAATTTTGTGACTAGAAGCAATTTTAGAGTTCAAGAAATAACCAAATAGCGCGCTTTCCAAAGGCTGCGTTTTTATCGGCTCTCAGATTTATAGATACCCTTTTCGAGACTTATGAACTATTTATAATTTTGGTTGACGATAGTTTTAATCGCAAACTTTTTTTAATTGGTGAAATGGGCATGAAAAAAATTTCGAGACTAAAAAACGTATGCTTTACGCGTTTCAAAAAGAAGTTCACTTTTTGCTTCGAAAGTTACCCAGCGTTTTTTTCACTTCTGATCTTCGATCTACCCAGAACAGTTATATCAATGCTTTCGGGAGCGATGCAATGAGGAAAAAAATAGATACAAAAATTTTCGTACCCTGAATGCAAAAAAAAATCGTTAAATTGTTTCGTCTGGAATCTTGTCCAAAGATTAGTTTGGAGGTTGGTCAGATCTTCAAGGTGCAGCTAATCCTGCGTCCGTCGAACTCCGAAGGCTTCAGCACGTCAGCGGCACGTGCTACGCTTCAATTGTTTTTCTCGCAAGTGCAACTTTTCCTTCTTTTTTTCAAGACTTTGCGGTTCCACCTGTTCGTGGTTTTCGTTTCAGCCTTTCATGCTCAGCCACAAATATTTCATGTTTTGCTCCATATGTTGCAAAAACGACATTGGTATACTTAACCTTTTTTCTGAAGGTTTGTCAGCCACGTAAATAGAAGTATGAGTCAAATAAAAATATTTATTCACTTCTGTTTTGATCAACTCTTTCTTTTCGTCTTTTAGTAGTTGGAATTTTAAAGATTTTTCTTATTTCTCTCATCTCAAGATAAAATGTTCCTGGCTGTTTTTTTTTAACAGGACGCCACTATCCTTTGTGATAGGAAAGTATGAACAGTGCTGACTTGTAGTTCTATTTTCACTTCATTTTTGTGATTTTCGTTGTTTTAGTCTTTCTGAACCAATTGACGTTGTTGACAGTTCAAAAAGGCCCTTGTTCGACGTGCGCAGGCCACTTGAGACCTCGTTAATTCTCGTTCAAAAATACTTCGAATGAGTGCCACGATTTACATTGACATTTTTGTCCACACAAATGATTATTTTTCGAATTGAGCTATCAACTTTCTACTAGTGTTTTCAACCACATAAACTTGCGTTTGAGCAAGGTTTCATGACTTTTCGTCATCATGGTAATTCGATATCAGTGACGACCGGCTCTTGAATTGGGATTCTGGACCTCTGAATCGTGGTGTTAATCCGAACGGATTAACGCTAATTTGCTTCTTCAACCTCTCAAGGGCGGATCAGCAAAGCTTTTCCTATTTTTTTTTTCAGAAAAAAAGGCTTTTTCATATCCCCTTGTCCAGGGAACGAGCCTTATTTGTCAGGTGGAACCGCGAAATAGAATCTTTCTTGAAAATAAAATGCGCTGGACCGGAATTTTTTTGGATTCGGCCTCTAAAAGCTACTGCAGTTTTTTTTTCCAATCCAATATGGACTCTATTTTTTAGCAAAAAATATTGTGTCAAAAAAGTTTTTTTACTTTTCAAATCGTTTCTCATCTGCTGATCGTCTTTTAAGTTCTTGGTCAATGAGAATTATGATACAACTAACTAGTAGACACCAATTTTATTCGTTCGGATGGCTCGAAGAAATTTTGCGTTTCGTAATATTCGGCTGTGTGGCTCGCTACTCACACGGGTTTACAATTACCCTAGGCCTTGCCTTTTTCGCTTTCTCTCGGTTCGAAAATGGACCTCGCGCACATGTTGTTTTCCACCGCACAGCTGCTTGTCTTCGCCTTTCATCTCTGTACTTTTCCATCATTTTCTGTCTGTCGATGGCGATTTCTAAGGCCAAAGCTCTTTTTTGTGATCAAAACTTGAAAAAACTGTTGTTTAGAACTTTTCAAGTCCTTTTCCTTTATATTATCGGCGTCATTTTATTTGCCGAGACCCTCATTTTCGTCGATGAGATGTTACTAAACTGACGTTGCTGTAATGGTAGAACACCAAGATTCTAATTCGCAGCGAGACACTTTTTATCAGTTAGGCGTTGATTTTCTGAAAATTTCTTCTTGAAAAAATCACATATTTCTTCTCTTAACAGAAATAAATCTTTGACCATTTTCAAGTGTGACTTCAAATTTTTATTTTTTTCTATTTCTTTCAGAGAAGTTTTTTTGTTGATAAAATGAAGATTTAATTTACAACAGTTTTCATAAGTTCTAACGGAGGTCAATTTTATTAGTCTGTTTTTTCTCATCTATTCCAATAAAATCTTCGTTTCCCGTTCCTTTGTCGTTTGAACTTCAAAAAGACGACGTCGTCGAAACCAGCCGGTGACGTCCAGGAACATCGTTAGCCGGCCGATTGGATTTGGCTCGTTGGCCGTGTGTTTGTGCCTCGGCGCCTCTTCTTCTCGTACTTGTTACTCGAGTGTCAAAAGCGAATTACCGTTCAGAATTCCGCCCACGCGGCGACTTCTCCGAACGCTTCTGAAATCTTTTTGTGCCTCTTTAAACGTTCGACCGCCGTGTTTGTTTCAAAACTGTACCTAACATGCAAGAGATCTTCTTTTAAGTCTTTTAGTTCATTTAACGTTTCTATTTTTGAACGTTACTTCCATTCATTTCTATTATTTTCAACTCAAAATCTGTGTTCAGTTATTTTTTTTTCCTGCAACTGTCCTCTTGATTTTCTTACACTCCGTGAAACCGGATGGTTGAGAATTTCAATATAGGCACACAAAAATTCTGCCAATTTGGACTTTTTTTAATTTTTAATGAGCACTCAGCGGCTAATTCTCGTTTTTTTTTTCTGGATAGTTCTTAGTTTTACCTGAAATATTCATTCTGATGGTTTTCAAAGTGCCTCACATATTTTCTCCAAAACATATCAATTCATTGGCACCCATTTGAAGATATGGGCCTGTATAATTATTTTGTTGACTTCTCTTTCGTCGTTTATTAAGCGCTCCTTCGATTAAATAAGCCGAAAAAGACTGTCAGAGTATGGACTTGCGAGCTGCCCAGGGGAAGGGATGAGCGAAAATGGAGTACGACGGGACGAACAAGCCGATCCAACCATTCGGCGTCGTCGTCGTCAGCAAACTTCAAAGGAAGCCCAATAGTCCTTTGACAGCGTTCGGCAGGTCCGAATCCAGTCGGAATGGGGTCTTTTCAAGAAAAATAGCTCTTTTCAAAGAAAATACTTATTCAGAGTGTTTGTTTTTCAGTTATTGGAAGCCGGAGCCGTCGCCTTCGACGCATGAGCCGCCCGTGCAACTCGATCATCTCCGGAAAGAGACCGTTTGTCGCAAAGAGAGGTTTCTAATCAGAGAGAGTCGCAAAGAAGTTATATGTACAATCGATGATCAGAAGACAGTGTTATATCAAGCACATTCAATAGACAGATTCATCTTTCGTTACTTTGAAAAACGTTCTCATTGTTTTCATGCCTTGTCAGAATTTCAATTTCTCTTGATCCTTCATGAAAATCGCGCAAGAAAAGTTTTGCAGTCGAAGCGACCGAACTAATAAAATAATATTCGTTTATTTGATCTCGAATGTTTTCTTTTGCAGTGGGAGCCTCGTAGACACTGTGGTGACTACGGTGGACGGCCAACAGTACGACACGAAACAGTTGGACGAAGACCCTGAAGTGGACACTATTTCCGACTGGGCTTTCCCTATTTTCCATTTCTCTAAACGATACCCCACCACAATTCTTAGTAGGGTCAGTCTCTCATGCATCCCTTTATTCCAGATTTCCAAAAAAGCCACGAAAATTAGCGTGGCTTGAATAAACTGAGCGAGCTTTTTTGATAGTACCAGATCAAGTTTAGTTGTAAATCCCCGCTGAATTATTAACTGTTTGATATTTTCTAAAAGCTCAAAGATTTATGACTTACGAGTTGAACCAATCGAGTAAAACAATGAAATTTGCAGTTAACGTATACAGTATTTCGACAAGCCGAGCTTTTTCGGATTTTCAAAGTGTCGCCCATCAAGTTTTTCAACTTTTTCCACGCTCTCGAAACCGGTTATTGGGAAATTCCTTGTGAGTTATCTTTTTCGTTCCGATGATGTTTTTATAAAAAGATAATATTACAGACCATAATCGAATACATGCGGCAGATGTGCTCCACGGCGTTTTTTATCTTTCTGTCCACCCCATACGCGCTCAAATCGGTTCGTTTTTTCTACAATTTTTCAGTTTCACTATGCGTTTATGAAAGTTAGCTTGACCAGAAATGGGCTTTCCAGGATAAACGGTGTTTTCAGGCCCCCCTCCTTCTCCGGATTCTCTGCTGCCGCCTCCGGTCGCTCAGGCACAGCCCATCATGAACGCCATGAGCACGCTCGAAGTCAGTTTTTCCTCATCTTTTGAAAAAGTGGATCCTCAGCTGAGATGTTCATGATTTCTGTTTATGAAATGTTCAGCTTTTCTCAAAAAATGGAACTGAAGGCTAGAAAGAGCTCAGTTTTAACAAAAATTATCCAAAAATTTCAATGTTACTGTGATTGGCTTGCGGCACACATCTTCATTACCAAAAGGTGTGAACCTCTGATTTAGAACGAATTTTATGGATTTTATTTTTATTTATTTTCGCGAGAAATGAGATCAGCAAGTTTCGAGAAAGAAGCGATCAGACTTCTTTGAAGAGAGAAGGACAAGAAATCTTCCAAGTTTTCAGTTGATGGCACTGTACACGGCGGCGGCGATGCACGACTACGACCATCCAGGCCGGACCAACGCCTTCCTCGTCGCCGCTGAAGATAAAAAAGTACCGGTTCCACTTTCTCAAACTCTTATTTGAAATCAGAAAACAATCGTTCTTCTTTAGTTTTATAATTTATTTCATTCTTCGTGCTTCTAGGCGATACTCTACAATGACCGGAGTGTACTGGAGAATCACCATGCGGCCGAATCCTGGCGTCTTTTGTGCCAAACCGACAACTGCTTCATCGAGAACCTCGACGCCGCCGAAACCAAAAGGTAAACTCAACAAAAAAGCATCAGAAGACATTTTACCCCTTTCAGGTTTCGATATTTGGTGCTCGAGTATATCTTGGCGACGGACCTCAAGCAACATTTTGAGATCATCATGACGTTCAATGAAAAGGTAATATTTAAATGATTTAGAAGAAATTTTTTTAAAAAAATTAGTTTTCGAATATTTTCATTACTTTCCAAGATTCCGACTCTATGAATGTAAAAAAATTTCAGCTCCCTAGCGATAATTAATTTTCTTATTAAAAATTTTTTTGCTTGGAACCGATTTTTGTCATGGGGGAGATTCTCACCAAGAAGTTTAATTGCGGATCTCAGAACACACATCGTTCTGCTTTCTAATTCAAATCATGAATGTCCTCATCATTCAACTCGGTTTCTATCATTAACTTTCTAGCGGTGAATCAAATACTGTCCAGATCTTTTTGAAATGCACGTATTCAGACAAACGACATGGACCTCGGAAGCGAGTCGGATCGACTGCTTTTGGCCAAGTTGATCATCAAAATGGCCGACATCAACAGTCCCACAAAGCCCTACAACCTGCATCGGCAGTGGACCGACCGCATCTGCGAAGAGTTCTACGAGCAGGTTTGTTTCTCCGGGGCTTTCCTTCTGAATTCCGATCTGAAGGGCGACGAGGAGCGGCGGCGCGGAATGACCATCACTCCGTACATGGACAGAGCCGATGCGCAGGTCGCGAAACTCCAGGATTCCTTCATCGCCCACGTCGTCAGTCCCCTCGCCGTCGCCATGAACGAGGTAGCCGAGCAGACTGCGCACAAAAAAAGAGGAAAACAGTTCCTCACAAGGAAGTTTTCCAGCTTTTCGTAGAAAATTCAATTATTTTCTTTTTCCTCCTTTTCGCTTCTTTCATGTTTTTCGAAGTATTTCACTTTCAGGCTGGTTTGTTGCCCGTACTGCCTGGACTCGTGGAACCGGAGATGATGATGAACCTGAAACACAACCATCAGAAGTGGCTCCACGAGATCGACTCCATGTGTCCGACCAACAACGGTTTTTATAATGATCCTTATTCTCTTAATTGTAAAAAAATTTCGTCCTCAATGACGCGTAGTAATAGATTTAAATTAAAAATTTATATTTTTTTATTTCGGTAGCTTTTTTTGTGGGTTAGGTTGAGCCATTGTTGTGCCCAAGAAATTATTTTATGGGATGTGAGTTAATCAGAAAGTTTCAGTTCTCCCGTCAAATATAGCGAAATAGTCTGCGAAGATCACTTAGGACCAGTAGCTAGCTAAGATTGAAGGATATTTTTGGGGCGCGGTCATTTGACTTTCGAAGTTTATGAAAAATGCTGGTTTTGCAGGTACGATGGGCAACGGGGTGATCGAAGAGGAGAGTACGGCGAGCGAGAGTCCAGATCTGCGGAAAGACTCGCCGTCGCTCGATTCTGACGGCGAAGTGAGTAGTGGCTTGCCGTTGCGCTTCCGCTTTGCTTGACCTCACTTTCCATCGCATGAATCTTTTTCCAGGCTCTTTCCGGGAATCCCTGAGTTGGTCTGGAATCCTCGGCAAAATGTCGTTTTTCTGAGTTCTCAGTGCTCGGTCGGTGGGTGACGTGTAGCCTTCTTGGTGCTTCTTTTCTACTTCCCCCTCCTCCTCCTCTTCTTTTCTGCAAGCCGACTGCTCCTTTTCTATCTCCACTGCTGCTCCCCTCATTCTGTTATCTTATCATCGCTCCCTAAGACTTCTCAGATTTTCAACTCTACAACATCCTGACAACAATATCTTCTTTATACTTTAGGTTAGACTAATTTAAAAAAAGTTTCTTGGACGCCACGAGTTTTCTTTTTCAGATAACAGTCATTTAAAAAAAAGGTCAAGAGTAAGTGAAAATTCAGAAATTTATCAGCTTTTATTAAGTTTTTGAAAGTTTTCGAAAGTTCAAAGAATTTTGGATAAAATTTATTATTCTGCCTCTTATGAAGCTACAATAACCTTTTTCTGATATTTTTATTTTCCTTAATTCAAAGAATTTTATGAGCCTTGAAAATAATTTCTTTCGAGTTCAGGTGCCCGAAAATAACTAAATATATCAATACTTTAAACTTTTAGATCTAGAAAACTTCGAAAACTTTATCGCAATGGCATTTTTAGTTGCAGGAGCAAAACTTCGCCATCTGCTGCAGTATTCAGGAAACTGCCGAGGAATATCTCTAGAGATCTGGTAGTCTAGTGTTTTTCTTAGTAGAGTTGAGGTAGACGGAGATTTGCGTCAAATAAACTGTCGATTTTTGGTTCGATTCTTATGTTTCCCTATCTCGCTAACGTCGTGTTAACTTTGCACTGGTATTTGCCTTATTCTTACCGTTTTCCTTACCGTTTCTTCTGTTGTCAGATCCGTTCGTGTAATATTTTCTTGTTGACTGTAGATTTCCCTTTTCCTGAACTATGGCCTGTCAAATTTATTGAAAAACTCTTCAATGTGATCAATTTCTTCGGTGCCACTTGGGTTTTTCCATAAAAAGCAAGTTTAATTCCAAAGTTTCCCACACAACGATTCTGCTATTTCCCAAATTACCTTCAGAAAATTACCAAAGTTTGTGATCTCTCAGACTCGCTGCTTATTCTTGTCTTTTTCAACCTTTCTACTTGCCCCTTCGTAGCAACGGTTTCCCCACAACTAACCTTCTTTCCGGTCGTTTTTTCTCATTTCTGTGTTTTCATTCAAATTTCTACGTTTCATACATAACGGGCTTTACCGCTGGAGGTTCCACTTTTAGATTTTTTTTTGTATATCGACTACTAATTTTGAGCTTTAAGTAATTCCTGAATTCTCTTATTGCACTTTTTTGCTTCGAGTTGTTTGTTAGATTTCTATGACTTTTTGTATTTCATTAAAAAAAGATTTTTTTGTACTGTTGGAAACTGCACCAACGTAAATGAAACACATCACAGGTTAAGAGAATTTCATAAATCTGAGAAAGTTTCATGATATAAAATGTTCTTGATAGCGATTTCCATTCATTTAGAATGTCTCTTCGATTTATATTTCACGATAAATCGATAGAGACGAAAACTTGGAAGCAGTCTTCGAAAAAAATCTTCAAGACCTTTTTTCGCTACTTTTTCTATTTCGAGTCGTTTCTGATATTGAAAAAAATATTGAAGAAAGGAAAAATAAAAAATAAGCGAAAAATCCACATTTGTGTGGGACCTTACAGATCTCAGATAGGCCTTTCAAAATATTGATGTTTCTTCGAAAAGATGAAAAATAGAAACTTTATTCATTTTTGGTTTTATTAGTGGAGTTACACGTAGAAGAAACGCAACCAGTGCGAAGTCTAGGGGCTCTTGGCGGACTTGATCTTGTTGAACCAGGGGTTCTTGTCGAGATGCTCGTGGAAGCAGTCGCGGATCTCGTTGAACGACTCGGTGCAGAAGACGTAGTCGGCGTAGTTGCTGGGCACGCCGTCTTGGGCCGAGCAGTACTCGAGACACTTTCCGGTGACGCCCTTGTCGACGCAGCACTTGGTGTGGTCGTGTCGCAGCGAGGCGCAGTCCCACATCTGTCCGACGGTCGGTCCGCGGTCAGAGCACGTCGACAGGTAGTTCAGGATCTGCAAATCTTCCCAATGATCAGCCGATCTCGAACAAAACTTTAAATGTCAATGACAAGAATAAAGGCAACTAACGTTGGTCTGAGAGATGGCGTTGAAGTCGCAGAAGCGGTCGACACACTCCTTGTCGGCGTCCGTGAGCGTGGCGCAGCACTTCTTGAGCTTCTCGTTGGGCGTCAAGGCCAGAACGGCGAAAGGAACGGCGAGCAGCACCAGAAGACGTGACATGGTGGCGGACCAAGTGCAGCCTCACCGCCAACCGCCGCTTTTTAACACCCTCGTCAGGTCGTTTATCACTTTTCTCGGCCTCGATTTCGTCTACCTTCAGATCTGGGTCATTTCAGGCCGCTGTACAAATGTTGCGTAGGGCAGGCTGATCCCCGGATCTGACCTCCTTTACTTTGGAGAGAGAATAAAAGAATATCAGTTATTTCTTGCATTCCTTATTGAAATAGTTTTGGTGGGGGGATGATCCTAACCTCTTCTGATGAAGGCAAGCAATTTAAAAAGTGGTAATGCATCGAGGGCAGGACCACAGAAAATAATGGCGGAAAAATCAAAATTAAAATATTTTAACTAGTCCAGATTATTCAGGTTAGGCTCTGGATAAGGTATATTTCGAACAAGTTATTGAAAAAAAGTGATGCGATCACTGAAAATTTAAGATGGAAATTTTAAGCTGTAACCCCTTTTGAATATTCACAGTTCAATTTGATGTACTGTCCTCAAATAAATGTGATGAATGCTATTTCTTGCTTGAATGCTATCGCTACTTCGAAACTTTCAAGAAGCCTACCAAAACGTTTTCGAGGGAATTTGAAGCTTGTCGAATGGCAACTCGAAACTTTAAATGCTACTCAGAACGTATTCTTTACATTATTCCATTTAGCAACAACTTGTTTTTTTCAAAGTTTCATGTCATGAAAAATGGTCTGATAAGCGCCCTTGAAATAAAGGTTCGATGATCTGGCGAAACAATATTTGACCTCAAAACGACTGGTTTTTCTGGTTCTTTTTTTTTTACTTGCGATTGAAAAAAGTGCACGTTTTCTTTCAGTCAAGAACTGTGATCAAATTTATATTTAAAAAAATATAATGGAAGCGTAAATTTTAGAAAGGATGAAGGTGTTGTATATAACATTTTCTCGTCAAAATGTATAAAGGGGTTAGTTAATCTACCTCGTGATCGTTTTCCTCTCCTGAAGCACCGCCATACCATCGCTGTGTTGCAAAAAACAAGTGATCGATTTTTAATTAAGATAACATATATTTTCGAATGGGAGCTTCACTACTAGTATATAAAACCCAATATTCGCTTGAGCGTTGTCGGCGCCCCAAACTTGCAAGTCGATTAGCCGAGGACCTTGGCTCATACCAATGATGATCAGTGGACTGGCTGGAAAGACATATCCGTTTCTGTGTGTGACTGTTGGAGTTCCCACTACCAACATTTCTCATATCCCTTGGTTGGGTCGAGGCGGAAGTCGAATTTGTGTCCATGTGGACCGTAGACAGGCACACAACCTGTTGCGCTACGGTATTGGTAAAGGCTACGGCACCCTTTATAAAACAGAAAAAAAAATTTTTTTTTAAATATGAAAACTAATTTATGTTTAGAAACTATGATGGTACGACAAAATCTCGTCCGCAAATCTTGAGGACCGTAATCTTGTGTACGCAGATCTAATGTCCCATAATCTTGGGAACCAAAATCTTGGAGATTTAAATCTTGGAAACCACAATATTGGAAAGCGAAAATCAACGCTTTTGCGAATAGATTTTATCAGAAATTGTATTCGGTGATCGAAACAAGAGAATACAAGTAGATAAGGTACAACAAATACGACTAAAAAGGGAGATTTTTGCTTTCCATGATTGTGGTTTCCAAGATTTTGGTCTCCAAGATTTTGGTTTCCAAGATTATGGGACTTTAGATCTGCGTACACAAAGATTACGGTCCTCAAGATTTGCGGATTTGAAATCTTGTCGTACCATCGAAACTATCTTTGCTCAGGGGGAAAATGGCATGCCAGCGCACATCTAAAACAAAGAAAACGGCAGATCTGCTCGCATGCACCAGTTTACAGAGAACGGTAAACTTGCCAAATTCATGCCAAATCCAACAAAACATGCCAAATTCAACAAAAAAAAGCAGACCAGCGCGCATGTAACCGCAGGCCAGCGCACGAGTCTGGTCTCTCCAATTTTACCGTTCTCTCTAAACTGGTGCATGCGAGCAGGTCTGCCGTTTCCTTTTTTAGATGCGCGCGGGCATGCCGTTCTCCCCCTGAGTGCGCGTGGCATCTAGTGCGGCGCCTGCATTGCGTATAAAACAGTAAACCACACGAGTGCAGGCGAAAAACAAAAATTTTGCAACGGGATTTCTTGTCACGACCTCGCATTTAAATTTCTCTCGTACTAGACTCGACATTTTCATATTTTTAGTGTATTTTTACGATCTCACGGATATATACGATCATATGATGTGAAATTCTTACTTATAGTCAATTTCTATGGTTTATCATAGTCACGATGATTTTGCACATGTTTTTAAAGTTTTATATGATAAAGGTTTCTTGTGGTGTGAATCAACTTTCACGAAATTCGTAGGCGGCGCAACTGAAATCATTGTCAGGTCCTTTCAATGCCGTACTTTTCTAACCTCGTCATTCGTGAGGAAACCGCGTAATGTTGGAAGGAAAAGTGCATCGCTCAAGTTTTTCTCAAACCGATCCTTTGCCCTGCAGGTTTTTAGATTCAAAACAAGAATTAATTCAAAGAAAGTTTTTCAGTCCAATCAACTTTCCCAGCATCTGATGCAAACTAGAACGCTGTTACTATTTCCCATCAAGTTAAGACGTGAGTTTTTTTTTTCAACGTTCCGTTTACATTTTTGCAATTCAGTTCTGTTGAAAATCTTTTGAATAAAGCTAAGAAGATTTTTATTGTGTAATTAGTACACTCCTTTCAAAAATTCGAACAGATTGGTGAGATTCTCGTTGTCATTGACTAATTTGAACTCATTCGTTTGAACTTATTAAGTTTTAAATTATATAATTTACCTCTGGGCGGCAAGAAGATCTTTGTCGTTGAGTGCAAGTTCCCGTTCCAACAGCAGCTCACGGAGCCCGGCATCACGAGCTCGTAGCTCAGAAATGCTCTTTTCGATAGCCGCCGCCTCGGCATAACTGACTCTTTCTTTTAATATAAGTACTATTGGAATTCAACTTTTTCTTCCCAAATGTTTTTTTCTCGCGCTTCGTTTCCAAAAAGACGAACGAGGTTGTTGAACTCGGCCATTTTAGTGCCAAAAGTAAACCTGCTATTGAAACGTGACTCCTATCTCAAACTTTTTGTGATTCGGATGAGAAACTAGTTTTCAAATAAAAATCTTGAAATCAATCATATCATATAGGCTACTGAAAAAAAAATTAACAAATCACCTGTCGACTATTTTTCTTTCTTGGCTTTCTGTTTTCGCCACTCTCAAATTCGTCAATTTCTTCCAGAATTCGTTCTTTTGACCTTAAAAAAAAAGCATAAAGAGCTGTGAAAAAAAAATCCTTCACAATTTATCTTTTGACAAATATGTGCTCAATTTCATCAGTTCGACGAAATAAACCAAAAAGGTGTTTATTATATGGAAAATACATCGAATCAACAAAAAGAACTTCAACAAACAGAACTGAAAATGAAAAAAGAACGAAAAAGGGAATGGACACATATTCACACGGCAAAGCTCTTCTACCTTGGCGTCAGTCTGACGTCATTCTCTAGTGAACTCTGAAAAGAATAATTGTCTGCAAAAACCGCTGTCATATCTCAATTCTACGAATATCGATAGTATTGTGGCGTTTTCAGTTTATCTGCACAAAAAAAAGTTTCATTTTAAAATGAAGAAAAAACGGAAAGATTGCTACGTTTTTGGAATGTTTTTTTTCTCTCTCTCTTTCAGCAGAATATTAGAAAGTGTAAATGATAGTGAGTTTTTTAAATCAAATTGAATTCATTTTCAAAACCGCTCTATCTAGAATTAATCCACGAAGAAAAACCTTTCGTTAAATTTTAAAAAAATTCTATTTTTTTGGTCTTTGACCATGGATTTCAATATCCATTAAGGGCGATCGACTTTAACTTTCAAGAAAAAAACTTTTTTTACCTTTTTCATCTAGAGAAGATTCTTTAACAGGCTTATCGACGGTCTTAGAGTCGCTCCAACTCTGCAAAACAAAATATTAAACGTTTATGTCAATGGGCAGAACCTCCTGCAGTTTCTTGGACTTGTCGTTGAGCCGCGTGACCATATCCTTCGAGAAAAGAATTTCTTCGTCTTCTTCGTCGCTTTCGAACCAAATCTTTGTTGTTTTTGCTGTTTTTGGCTGCGCTTTCATTGGCATCTCCTGAATTAATTCATTTAAAAAAAAGTATTGAAAGGAAGTTAAAAAAAAAAATTAAAAATCACTGAAAGCAAGTAATTTACAGGTAAATAACTATTACGAAAGAAGTCAACAAACGGCAAAAGGAACCAACATCGACTACCAACAATATGTGATGAGACAGCGTTGTGCTGCGAGAAAAGCTGGGAGTTTGAACAAACAGAAAAAATGCCAGTCTACAAACTATGTCTGGTAGGATTCGTTGAAAAATAAAATTAGATTTAGGTGAAAAAAAAAATGAAAGACAGAAAATGGAAGGAAAAACGAAAGGATCAGATGTAAAGACGAAATATTGTCGCCTAGCAACAGAACCATTCACGCTTTTATTTTGAAGAAGAACATTTTGAGAACTATACGCTTACTACTGCTTTAGGTTCAGATTAACTAAAAAGTGTATATAAATGCTCATAAGAAAGTAACGACTTTTTTGAATTTTTAGAAAATAACGAAAAGTGAAATATTTACTGTTGAAGTGAGAGAATTCCTACAGTTTTTTGAGGAGTGGTCCAAAAACAGTACTTTTGGTGAACTATTCACGATTAGAATGCGAATTGAGCAAGGCAGGTGCCGGCAGAGAAACCGGATATGGCAATGGTCGAAACACAAAGTCAACGGGAAATGAGACTCCCGTGCTATTCTGTCAGTGAATAGAGCCCTCAGTTATGGAATTCATGATTCATCAGTGTTTGTGAATATAGAAAGTGAAAAAAATAAACAGATCCGTTTACTTCAAAGAAAAAAACAGTTTTTTTATATTGATCGAAGTAGGAACATCTAATATAAACATAATTACTATTCAAACACTTTAACTATTGATCAATAACACAAAAATTTGAAATTGGCGAAATAATTTTTCGAAATATTAAATTTTTTTTTTTGAGTGATATCAATGCAAGCCAGGCCCTGATTTTTGTTATTGTTTTTTACATTTCTCTAGTATGTATTCGAACTTTAAAGAAAGCTTTTTCATATTTCAGAGACATCCTACTTTTCAATTTAGAGAATACTTCAGAGAAATTTTTCCGTATTTGCTTGGTATTGGACCGGCAACGGTCGCAGAGATGCAAAAAGACCATATTCAACGAAAGATAATCTTCTCAGTTTTTTTTCCTTTAGGTGGCGTGAATAAAAATTTAACCAAGCAGTATAACTCGTCCATGAACTCTCACTGGGGAAAATTATATTCGAGTCAGAATTTTTAGTTTTTGTTTCTTCAAGTCATGTCTTAATTTCAAAACTTAGCAAGAAAGGAAACCTACCTTTTGTGGTTTGCGAAGCTGCTGAGTGGGCGAAAGAAAATGGGAATTTTTCGGCTCAACCTTTGCGATTTCCACCGCCACAGCTTCATCTAAACTATTCTACCTAACGAAAAATGAAAATTAATTGAATATAACATTTGATGCTCTCTAAAAAGTTGAGGACGTCGCGGTTCGCAGCAGCCATTTTTTCGAGTTTTTGGTCCCATTTTCACTGCCCACGTCATTTTAAACATATTTCGCATTTGCTTTGACTATTAAACATAACATAACCATTGGGAAAGCGATGCATAAAATATGTTTTGGTTTTTTGACTGTTCAAAAGGTTTTGAGAATCCAACTGCGGGATTTAATAATAATAAAAAGGTTTATTCACTGCGCACTGTTAGAAAATAATAATAAAAACAGTTCAGAATGAGAGCAGTAGAATAACCAGTAACGGGAATTAGTCTACCCTAATTAACGGATTACCCGGATAGCTTTCGGATGTTTCAGTACAAAATTATAAGAGTTGAAAGGATTTGTAAAATATGCATCAATGCTTAATTTTCGGCTGCCTCTGTCTTGCTTTTATAACCGGCTGATACGAAAGTCAACTCGCCGTGGTTGCTGAGAACGTTGATCGCAATGAGGCCAATCTGTCCGTAGACGTTTTTATCTTCGTCGAAGTAGCCGTGCACGGTGATTCTAAAAAAGTTCCATACTTCGAGCTCTTCGTTTGACCTGATGAATAAGGCGGGTGCGTCGAAGGTCGCCAAAAGAACTGGTTCATCCTCCAGATGCAAACTTTCGCGGAACGTCAGCTGCTTGGAAACGTCGTAGTCGGCGTGGTAGGACTTAGAGGTGCCGTACTTCGGATTCGGCACTCCTAGCGACACCGTCAGCGAAGAAGCTCAAAATGGCTCAATCTGGCTTCAATTGTGTCGTGCACCAACGGAGAAAGTCTTTGTGCGCAGTGATTTTTACGGCGGCAACATGCGATTCTCTGTCGAGCTTGAGAACCAAAGACTGCGGAAACGAGTGATTTCTTCAAGAATGAGAATTTTAATGAAGAAGCTAGTTTCTAACTTTTTCGTGAACCAGGAAGCGCTAGTGTCAGAATCATTTGAAGACAATTTTTGTGCTAATTCTTGATCGCGAGATGTCGCAGACAAAATGGAGAACTCGAGCATCACAGCGGAGACGGCGACTTTGGATGATTTCGGAAGACATGGCGTTTCTGTTGGAAACGTGAATATACAAGTGGACTCGTCTCCCGAAAGAACAAGGGGAGAAAGACGCGTGATAATCCCAAGTGCTCAGTCATTAGTTGTTTTGATTTGTTTTCAATATGTTTTTCAGTCCTGACATTTTCGGGATGATAAGAGAGCAGAAAGGACCGCCGAGAGCGCCAATCGTCTACCGATGGACGAAAAAGACGTTCGAAAATACGTTGTCACCCAGCCGCATAGGTTTGTAAGATACTATCTCATTTCCAAGTCTCTCAAAAAATAACTGTTATCGATTTCTCAGTGCGAGCAGGGATGAAAGAGTTCATCTTTCGATGCTGGTTCGCTACGCGACTTTTTGCGACTACTTCCTGCTCATTTTCGGAGTGGTTTTCGCCGTGGCGCAAGGGTCCTGCGGCGCCGTTTCTTCGGTTATTTTCCGACACCTCACCGACGCTCTCATCATTGGAGAAGTCGAGTGGAATCTCGGCGTTTTCGACAAATTCGAGTTCGAGCAGCTTTCTCTAAACGCCATCAACAAATACGTCTTCTTTGGTATTCTAGTTTTCACTCTTGGCTTTTTGTCGGTGAGAAAAAGTAGCGACACCAAAATGTTCGAGAAAAACTCCAGATGTGTTGTTGGCACACCTTTTGCGAGCGGCAGATCCATCGACTTCGACTTGCTTACTTCCGAGCGCTTTTGAAGTAAGACATTTCTTAAACTCAGGAGCAGCTCCAACAGGCCAAAATACTTGAAAGCCACAGTTTTCAAAAAAAAATAATTTTGAAATCGTATAAAATGTTCTGTTCGAAAAAAGAAAAAAAAAACTCTTGATTTTCATAATTTGCAGACAAGACGGGGAATGGTTCGACAGACATGACGTCGGCGAGTTGACAACTCGAATGAGCGAGTGAGTTCATTGGAGCGCATTTTCCTCATGTCAAAGTTGCAGCGGCATGGACCGAATCCGAGACGGAATGGGCGACAAATTAGGAGCGATGGTTTCTTTTTCGGCGGCTTTCGTCTCTGGAATGGCCGTCGCCTTCTACTACTGCTGGCAAATGACCGCCGTCATGCTCAGTTTCACTCCCCTCTTCTTCGGTCCAATCACCGTCGCCTACAAGGCAAATCAACAGCTCTTCGAACTCAACATCTTCCGAGACTTCAGCTCATGTCTGTGGTCGTTCCACGCGAGATGCGGGCTTATTCAGACGCCGGAAGCACGGCCGAAGAGGTCATTCATGGGATTCGGACTGTTATCGCCTTCAACGCTCAGAAAAAAGAAGTCGAAAGGTTGGAAAACTTTCTATTCGTTCATCTTCCATTTGGCTTCAATGTGACCAATGCCAGTCCTCTTCGTGTCCAACTCTCTTTTTCTGATGCGCTCCGAGAAATATCAATTACTATAGATCAGCTGCGGAGTCAAATATGATTATTTTTCCGTTTCAATATTCTTTTTTTTCTACCAACTACCTTTCAAAAATTTTCTTTTGGTGTTCAACGTGATTCCGCGAATGACCGTCAGAGAAAGAAAAAGATAACTGAACTCTGTAGGGTCGGAGAAAGGTTCGCATTTCGCGGGAATTACTTTGAACGCGGCATTACACTCCACAAGTTTCGATTCAGGTATTCATCTCACCTTGCCCGTGGAAAACATTATGGGTTCCGTCGCGCTCTTCTCACCACCTTCGGCATCGCTTTTTTAGTACTTGCATTGTTTGTTTCGATGGCCGTTTCCTTCTGGTGAGCCGGCGGTGTTTTGCATTTGATATTGTTCTTCAGGTATGGGACTCATCTGGTGATTTCTGGAACGATCACTCCAGGAACGACCTTCGCTGTCTTTTGGGCGGTTACCTCGGCTGTATTCGCAATATGTAGGGGAATCAGTTAACTCGTTCTATCATTTGGCTTTTCAGCTCAAGCAGCTCCTCAAATCCCGGCTTTTGTGGCCTGTAGAGCTGCTGCAGCGCCCATTTTTGCCGTCATTGATAGAGTGTTTCTTTATTTTGAAAAGTTCCACAGTTTTGATTTAAGGAACCCCCAATAGACAGCTCCTCACCTAGTGGGAAGGTCATAAGGAACATTTTCGGCTCTATACGATTTGACAACATAAGATTCAGATATCCAACAAGGAAGGAGGTCTGACCTGCTTGTGTAGTTCCTCCCACGCAAGTAGTTCAGGTGGAGGTCCTTCGGGGAGTTTCGCTTCACGTTCGTTGTGGTGAAAGCATCGCGTTAGTAGGAGCCAGTGGATGTGGGAAGAGCACTTTGGCCTCGTTGTTGATGCGTTTCTACGACCTCGACAAGGAAGGCGGCGAGGTTTTCGGAATTTGCGGCTTTGTTCTGGATTTTTCTCGGTAGATAACTATCGATGGAGTGAGAATAGACGAGCTCAACGTCCACCATTTGCGGAGCATCGTAGGAATCGTATCACAGGAACCACTTCTCTTTGCGGACACGGTTTGATCTGTTCATGCTGGATCGAGTTATTGGTTCGCAGGTGGAGAACAACATCCGTTTGGGGGAGCCTGGAATCTCCGAAGATGAACTTCAAGACTGTTGTCGCACTGCAAACGCCCACGATTTCATCCAACAACTTCCGCAGGTCTTTTCGAGCTATGAACAGTCGAGAACAAGTGTTCGTAGGGGTACAAGACGTTCATCGGAGACGGCGGAGTCCAGTTATCCGGAGGACAGAGACAACGTCTTGCCATCGCCAGGACACTGGCCAGAAGACCTGCGATCCTGATCTTGGACGAGGCGACGAGCGCCCTCGACAGCGAAAGCGAAGCTCTCGTCCAATCTGCCTTAGACAACGTGAGCCTGAAACAAGGCTGCTGACCATTTTGATAGGCGAAACAAGGGCGAACGACGATTACCATAGCACACAGACTGTCGACCATCCGCAATTGCGACAGAATCTACGTCTTTGACCAGGGTTCGATTGTGGAGATTGGTAGGAGAAAGACCGAAAATGTATCCCGAAAGCTCTCAGGCAGCCACGACCAACTCATTTCGATGGATGGAATCTACGCTCAGTTGGTTGCCTCGCAAGCCGGTGACGACACCCACAAGCCGTTCAAGACGGAAGGTAGTCACGAGTGAAGAGCCTGTTTGAAAGTCGATTCAAGAAGAATCCCACGCCAGAAGTCCCTCCGCAGACAGAGGAACTCTGCGCAAGAAGATCAGCAAACGGCTTTCCCGCGCCTTTTCCTTGACGGCTGAACGACTCGACGCCGAGCTTGAGGCTTTGCAGGTTTTTCTTCTCAGATTAATCACTTTTGTTTTCGAAAATGAAGAAAAAAAAAGAAATAGCGCAAAGACTGACTTTAAATTTTAACTTTCGCCCTAAGTTTCTCTGGAAATATCCAATCAAGAATGGCTAGAAAATAATTTTAACAAAAGAAGCTCAAAAATATATATTATTAATTCCTGGCGGTATCCAACCCAGAAATCGTTGTTGAAAAAGCAAAAAAACCTAATTTTTTTCTACTTATGAAATTCAGATTTCCGCATTGGTGATTTTTTTCTTCTTCTCTGTTGAAAATCTATGTATTGAGGAATCAAAAAAACATTTGAAAAAAGTCCTTTTAATGAAATTTTAAGCACGAAGCAGCCGAAGAATCTGCGGAGGAAAGCGGTTTGCTTGAAATCATGCACTACGCCAAGCCGGAGTGGAAATACATGCTTTTCGCCTTGATTCTGTCCATTTTACGCGGCCTGACCTTTCCGATCTTCTCAGTTCTCTATGGCCGTATGTTTAGGGTGAGCCTTTCATATAAACCGTAAAAGTCCGACAAATCAAGACTCTGTCTTCCGGCACGAACGTCGAAAAAATGGCCAGCGCCAAGAAAAATGCCTTGTTCTTCACACTTCTGGGAATCGAGTCAGGAGCAGTGACGATGGGAGCAGGTCTGACAAAGATCTTCCTTTGAAAATCAGATCTCAGGAGCTCTTCTCGGATTGGTCGGCGAGCGTCTGACAAACAGGATGCGCCTCGATTTATTTTCTCACATTTTGAGGCAGGTTAGACTTTAGAATTTTGTTTAGGTTTTTAGATTATTTGAAAAAAATATGAGAAATTAGGTTCGCAGTTATCTTGAGATGAAGTCTGACTTTTAATGGTAGCTAAGGCAAACAGAAAAAGCCCTTTTTTGAAACAAGGCTCACGTTTTTTCTCGCTTGCTTTTAATGTGATGAAATTAACCAGGATGGTGAGTATTTCGATCGTCCAGAACACGCCACAGGACGTCTGACCACCAGACTCGCCACAGACGCTCCGAACATCCGCGCGGTCCATCGATGAGAGTCTTTTTTGAAGGATTCTTAGAATTTCAGGCCATCGACCAGAGACTGGCAGACGTCGTCCAAGGCTTCTCAGCCATCGTCGGCGGTGTCGTCATAGCTTTTTCCTACGGACCTGCAATGGCTCCGATCGGACTTCTCACTTCGGGGGTTCATTGCTTCAAGGTTCTAACTGGTCTCGGTTCGAGTTCAGACACTTATTTCTCTGCAAGCTCTCGTGGGACAATATTTGAAACGGCGAGGCCAGAAAGATGCCATCAAAGCAGAGGAACCATCGAGGGTAGCTTTTATCTTTCGAGTTTTCGTTAAAGACTCTCTCAGTTAGCCACGGAGGCGATAGAACAGCTGCGGACAGTTCAATGTTTGACTCGGGAAGAGCAGGTGAGCTGAAAATCCATAGGCTCGAATTGTTTTCTGAAGTTTGTCAGAAAGTTCGAAGAAGGCATGACGGATACACATCGGCGGTCTCTGCAGCGAGGCATCGTCCAGTCCCTGACCTACGCTCTTTCCGTCTCCTACCTCTTCTTCAACTTTGCCGCCGCCTACCGCTACGGCGTCGTCTTGGCTCTCCGTGGGGTCACGTCTCCATTCATCATCTTCCAGTCAGCCCCTTTTTGAAGTCTTCTAAATAGTCCGTAGGGTCATCGAAGCGTTGAACTCGGCGTCGACGTCTCTCGTCGCTCTTGGGACCTTTGTGCCGGAGTACGTCCGCGCGAGAGTCTCCGCTGGTCTCCTTTTCCGGATGCTACGCGACAAACCACGCATCGACAGCAACTCGGAGCAAGGAAAGCAGATCGTTTGTGGGGAAAAGTTCTGCGAGGACGCTTTAGCTCCTTCAGACCCTCAAAGGCGATATCGTGATGAACAACGTCTATTTTTCCTACCCTGTTTCTCGTAGAAAGATGGTTCTCAACGGACTTTCGTTGAAAGTGAGAGAATGGATTGAGAAGAAGAAGTTCAATAGGCTGATTTTAGATCGTTTCTGGAAAAACAGTCGCTCTGGTTGGTGCTAGCGGTTGTGGGAAAAGCACAGTTGTACAGTTGTTTGAAAGATACTACGATCCGATAGCCGGATGTGTAGTAAGTTGGTCAAATATTGTCCGGTGTTGAACCGATCTACAGGCCTATGACGGCGAAGACACGCGCGAATTGAATCTCCGACATCTCCGTTCCCAGATCTCCATCGTGGGACAACAGCCGACGTTGTTCAATTACTCCATCAGGTTGCAAGGAACTCTTCCGTTCAACCCAAGCAAAAAAAGTTCTCAGAGAAAACATTGCGTATGGGCTTGAAGCGGTTTCTGAAGAAGATATTATCGAGGCGGCGAAGTTGGCCAATGCTCACGATTTTGTGGTCAAAATGCCAGATGTTTTTTCATTATAAGAATGATGAAAAGTTGGTTTATCAGGGATACAACACAGTAGTCGGCGAAGGCGGAAGCAAGCTTTCCGGAGGCCAAAAACAGAGGATAGCGATAGCGCGTGCCATAGTCCGCAAGCCACGGATTCTTCTGCTGGACGAGGCGACTTCGGCTCTGGACGCCGAAAGTGAAAAGGTCCTTGCAGAGGCTTGGCAAGTCATGTTCTTCTCTGTTCCAGCTGGTCCAAGAAGCTCTGGAAAAAGCTCGTGCCAATAGGACTTGCGTGGTCGTTGCACATCGTCTTTCAACAATTCGAAGTTGGTTTAACAACATTTTTTTCTCAAAAAAATTATAGAATAGCTGAGAACAAAAAGTTTGATGAAGTTTTATTTTCTATTTTCGAACTTTACTTACTTTTTATTTTTTTGAAAACAAAAGTTAATTCATAATGCAACGTGGCATCTCACTGGTTGATACAAAACTTAAATCTGGGAATTTTTCAGAAATTTAATGAATTTTTTTGAAAGTTTTATTCGGAGGAAGCCTCAAAATCAAAGAAAAATCATGAGGATCATCAAAATATATCTGCTCATTTTGGGCTCTATGTTTACGAAAATCTTTCAGGAAAGATTTATTTGAGTCAATATTCTGAAATATCCGAAGAAAAGGAGCAGATTATTTTCTTCGAGATTTTTCTAAACGCCTTTTCTAACTGATCTACTGGAAAAAGATGGATTTGAAGATGCGGACACGATCGTGGTGCTGAAGGAAGGTCGCGTCGGCGAGCAAGGGACGCACTCGCAACTCGTCTCCCTCAATGGAATCTACGCACACCTCGTCCATCTCGCTCCTTGACTTTTTTGCCGTTGTAACAAATTCGAATTCGGCGAGAATCGCCATCACCGAGAAATCAATGAATTTTGTTGCCGAAATGGCCTACACTTTGAATGTTTTTTGACGGCACATGACGACAATCAGTAAGTAGGCGTCGTCGGAATCTGTTTTCCATTCCTTTTTTTTTCAAATTTGTTTGTCCGGTCAGGTGGTATGCAAACTTTTCCTCTTCTTATTTTTCTATTCTTGGGCTTTTCGACTTTTCGCGTCTCCTCGGTCGCTCTGGACGAAGCAGATCTCGAAGACTACGAAGAACGCCGAAACTTCCACGGTTTGTTTTTTTTTTTATATAAGCGACCTTGAAAAATACTCTCGAAAAAGTTGCAGACACGCTCTGCTCGAAAAGGCCTAATCTGTCGTCATGTCAATCGCCTTTCACGCCTAGAAAGTTCCTCGATGAAAGAGAAAGGCTAAAAAATGAGAAATATTTGCGACGGCCACAGTATCCTGGCGATCTTCGGGTTTGTTCGGTTCAAAAGTTCTATTGAACTCTAAAAATAACTTCGGGGATACAGAAATCAAAAACTGTTAAGAAATCATTGATTAAAAAATTGAGTGAAATATTTGTTCCATGAACAGAGTGCCCAAAAAGATTTTGAAGAAAACATCAGTTTCAACATATATTTCGGTGCCTGCAGAATCGCCGTCGGGACTCGCCTTGGTGGGACGATTCCGACGACGAGGACTACGAGTACTACCTCTGGAAGAAAAGAAGACGTCAGCTTCTACGTCGTAAACATCTCCAAGTGTAAGCCGTGACTTATAATATTTGAAAGATATCTGAAAAAGTTTTCGAAAGTAAAGAATGACCCTGAATGCAAGTGGAAAACCGAATGAATATAATAAAAGAGTCCAAGCTTTGATAAAAGAGTTTCAGGGGCGGTCCCGAGTATCACTATCACTACCAGCCTAGCAGCAATTACTACAACCAGCAGCCAACCTACAGGTTCACATAAAGTTCAAACTTTTATGATAGGCTATCTATTTGTTTTTTTGTTATTTTGTTAACGAATTGAGCCCCAAGAAACGGTTCTCAACCAAAGTTTTGATCCACGGTCCCATGATTCGATTGTTTTCTGCTCTTTATAGCTCATACCCCTCCTACGGTGGTTACGGCTATGGTTATCCTTCTTATGGAGGTTATGGTGGATACGGTGGAGGCGGCGGCTTGTTCAACATCGGCTTCGGTCGCCAACTCGGAATCATGACTCCTATCGGCGGATTCGGCTACAGCAGTGGATTTGGCATCGGCATAGGCTGAAATTGAAGTCTTTGAACTGTTTAGAACTCAATTTGTTAAAAAATGCTTTTTGTGACATATTTTCAAACGTTATCAACTTTTATTTATATCTCTAGAAGATCAAAAAGGCAAGAAATTTCTCTGCAATCGAACCAAGAACCAAGCTTTATTTCCTCTTCATTTCTCCGCGCATCCTCTTTACTTGTTTTCGCCCCGATAAAGATTTGTTAGAAGCGTCATTGGGAAGAACAACGAGTTTTCACTGGAACAAATGGGCTTCGGTCACTTTGTCTTTGCTTTCTTCTTCTTTTTGCAATGGAGTCCTTGCCGCCCCTCGACGAGAGCTTCACCAAATGG
Organism: Caenorhabditis auriculariae; assembly: GCA_904845305.1. Taxonomy (NCBI): domain Eukaryota; kingdom Metazoa; phylum Nematoda; class Chromadorea; order Rhabditida; family Rhabditidae; genus Caenorhabditis; species Caenorhabditis auriculariae. The sequence goes on along the minus strand of CAJGYM010000205.1, from coordinate 48,168 downwards.
TACTCTAAAAACTTCGATCCCAAGCCCTACTACTACTGTCTCTGTTTGATATTCACAGTCATCGTCCTTTTTTGGCTCGTCTGTCTTCAATTCAGCAAGCCATGTGCATATCCGTGTAAGTTGTAGTCTTTGAAAATCGTAAAAATAGTTCGACGAATCATCTAAAGATGCTGCCTTTTTCATCTTCTATGAATAATCAGGCTTCCAAACTTTTTTTTTGAATTTTTTAAAACTACTTGATTAAAGTTCAAGTTTCCATGATCAACTTTTTTTTAAACTTTCAAAAATCAGGAAATTCAAATTTTAAAAAGTGTAGCAACATTTTTTTCCTTATTGAAACTACAATTTGAAAGAAATGAACGAACTTTCGAAATAGTGAATCTCTTTCAAAAGTTTTATTTAGACCAAGAAGCGGTATTTATGAAAAACGTTGTTCACTCATTGCCACCATTCACTTCGGGGTATCCGCTTTTCAAGGTTTGTTTTTGAGGTCTTCAAAGTGAAACGGCGTCTTTCGTTATACCTAGGGACCGCAAGCCATTTCTTCAGAACGATTTGAAAAAAATGTTTTTCACATTGTTCAATAGACTGTCCATTTTCAAAATCCGTTTAGTTTTTGAAAAAAGCTCCACTAAGAAAAAAGTTATGGCCAAAAAACGAGCGCGCGCGGCGTACAACTGGAGGCAAAATCTCATGGTTTACCCGCTGCCGCACGCTTTCTTTTTAAATGTTTTTGCGCGTTTCTGGACCGTTTTTAAATCGGTTTTCTGTTCTGAGAGGTTGTCCGAACTGAGCCTCATGTTTTGGTATGAATCTTTTGTACAATCCTCATAAGAATTTTTGATAAAATATCAAAAAACTACCTTGAAAAAAGGTCAAAGGGATTTTTCACCTTATTTTTCTTTTTTTTACTCAGAAAAATTATTATCATTCGATTTGAAAAAAAGAAAAAAAGAAAAAAATGTTATTTCGAAATAAAACAGGAAAAAGTGCAATTTGACTCCGAAAAACAGCTCCTGCGACATTTAAAAGGGCGCATCGGTGTGTTTGACGCAAACACTGCTACGGACGCTTGCACGAAATCTTCCGAAATTTCAAAAAAATTGCCATTTTTTTCGAGGTTTTTCAAAGCCGTTATTTTTTTCGCGTCGATCGATTTTTTTCATAATTTTTTTTCATTGATAGAGTTTTGAACGCTTAATAACGTAATCAAAAAAATATAGACGCCATCCTATTCTCTCATGCGTCAACGAGACAGGCGAAAAAAAGGAGGTTTTGGTAAAACTCAAATATAATTTGATTCGCTGTCCCAATAATTATTTTTCATTTTTGAATTTTTTTATTTTTTTGGACACACTGTTAGTTTTTTTAAATCAAATAAAAAAGTATATCATGTCGCTGAAATTTTTTTCGTATTTCAGCTTCAAAGTTTGGTGTCACTTTACAAGCTTTATTATTTTTTTCGCGTCGGTAGATTTTTTTCATTTTCACTCAAAAAAATAAAAGAAAGTGTTAATGTATAACACACTTAAAATTTAGAAGCGTTCCTCACTTGGTTTTCTGAAACGCGACGATTTTGTGAAACTTGTCAGTTTTTTTCGTGTTAAATCTTACTTTTTCGCTTATTTTCGAAAAATACATAGTTTTAAAACTATTCAGTCTTGTAGAGCGTTACCAATTACATAGATTAACAGAAACAGTTCATTTTTAAAGTGGGACTTTAGCTAGTATAAACGCCTCAAAACCGTTTTTGCAACAAAAAAATCGTCATTTTGGTGGCGTGAAGGGGCGGGGCTTTGCGCCCCCTAGTTATACCTCTTTAACTTTTTATCAGACTCTCAGGAAATGTAATATTTTTACCCGAAGTTTCCTGAATTTAAAGAAAACTTTAAACGTTGATTTATGATTTTGAGTTTGTCAAAAAGTATGATCTGGCCCTGTGCCCGATCGACGGCAACTTTCCACACCTGACCACTGCGATCATGTGCTTTTTGGACCGTCCTGACATCTACCGCCAGAAAAGAAACATCAGCAATGATGTGACGGGGTGAGATTATTCGAAAATATTCAAAGATCTCGAAAAGTCCAGCTTTTGTGGGAACGAGCCGCCATTCACGCTGCACAAGCTGCGCAACGAAACCGAAACGCCGAAAAATACTACGAAGCAAATTGCAGTGGTTCAAGATCCAGTCGATCGCTTCGTTCGGCTCTTCCACTCGATATGCGTCGTGTAGGTTCTCAGAATTGCTTACTTTTTCAGTTTATGTCAAATAAGAAATATCTATAAAAGGAGACATTTAGCGGGACCTGTCGATTAAAAACCTTGAGCTTCGAAAACGTACAAAAATAATTTTAAGGAAAAAAGCCGGCAGTCAATAAAGCAAGCAAAAATTTCAGAAACAAGCAGTGTTATGAATGCGAAGACCTGCTGGGCTGTCTCCTACGTCGTGCCTTTTCCGACATGATCGACTTCACAGTCACGGGCTCCTACGATGGAATCTCGCCTTCTTTGGCTCTTTTCTTCCCTCAAGCATGGTCAGTGTCGGAATCAAATAGTATTTCCGCCTTTCAATTTTAAAGATTCGGAATGGGGTACGAATAATCTCACAAAATTTTTGTAGTTTCTAGGTTTTTCGAAACTGAATGGTTTTGATCGCAGAAAATAATGAAATTTTATACAGAGATTGCCTCGATTACGCCGAAAAAAAATTTTCAAAAGACTCTTTTGAACTAATCTACCTAAGTTCTTCTTTTTTTTTAGTGATAGAAAATCGATGAAAAGCTCATATTTTTTCGAAAATTGCTCTTTTATCTTGAGAATTGCGCAATGATTGAACCACAACTGGTTAGCGATACAGCGCGGCGCAGGCCAGAAAATGTCGGGCGCAGCGAAAGACAGGCCAAAGTTTGTTCTTCTGCACGCCAGCTGGTGATGATAAAAAAGGTCTGGTTTCGCTAAAAATTTCCAGAACGATAATCTGTCGAAACACCTTGGCTGTCTGAGGCGAGAAAAATTAAGTTTAAATATTGAAAACTGTTAACTTTATCTCGGTAGAAGTGCAGAAATATGATTAAATTTATTGGAAGTACTTTTTGTCTTTCCAAAATTTTACGGTAAAATGTGTTGAGGTATTGTGGATTCGACGAAAATCTTCGAGAAATAACTATCATAAAGTATGGAGGAGCAATAAGACGAGGAAAGTCGAAAAACGCCTTCGACGAACAATTCAAACGGGTGATGAGAGAAAGGAACGTCAGCGCGCCTCTGATCGACGAGGTCGAACGCGAGATCCGAAGTGAGTCTTCTTTGCAATCAACAGTAGCTGTTTCAAACTCGTATTGATTTTTGAAAAGTACTTGGATGTTTCAAAATGAAGTTACTATTTTAAACTTCCAATTTTTCAACTTTTTCTCTTCAATTTTCATCATTTTTTGAAAAGTCAAATAGCTTCGGAAACTACTGTTAAATTTACAACTGGCCCAACTCAAAATTACTTGTGGAAAGAAAAACTGTGTGTGCATCAATTTCTCACTATTGCCACTGACAGTTAAGTTATTTTTTTATAAATGTTATAATGCATCGTTTTATTTTAAGATAGCCGTGTCCGCTTTTTGCTCATCTTAGACTTTGAAAATTTTGTGAGCTGTATACCTAGATTCCATCGCCATCATATTTCCATGCAGTCATCGCTGCGGAATCATTTTCTTCTGTTCAAATTTCCTTTCGTAACACAACAGAAGCGTTGCCATGAAAACAAGCTCGTTTTTGTCGCTCGAATAATCCAACTCGTCACTTGAGAAGTTCGATTTGCACTGACGCCGGAGGAGCTCGAAGTCCGACGGAAGTTGCTCGAGAATCCACGCCTCCTGAGGCTTTTCCTTGGCATATACCGACACGACTTTTCTCTCTTCGGTTACACTACTCCTCCCATCCCCGAAACCAGCACTCCAAGTTGATTTGTCTGTTGAGAAACTTAATAAAACTAATAGTTAGTGTAATAAACCAATTATGTTCAGAAGCTTTTCTCAACCTCTCCATCTATTAGCTATGAAAAATGTATTTATTCTTTTCCTTGTGAATCACTTGAAAGTTAGCAAAAAAAGTTTTTGATGTATCAGATCTTCACAGTCTCCTAGTTCTCCGGAAAAAAATTCCCTTTAGAAGTTCCTTCAATTATTCCAATTCAGAAGAAACCAACTGCGAGAGTTCCGATTTCAAGCTAAAAAATATATCAATTTTTTTTCATCAAGTTCGATAATTTTTCAAAAAAGTAGAATGACCTTCCTTCTAGGTTCCAAATCTGACGATAGTTGGCTCGACGGAAAGCCTTAGAACTAAAGTGCTGGGAACTTTTCAAACCTGTTAAATTTTGCGGAATGAATTTTCGAAAAAAACTCTTCTTTTTTGTAACATTTTACTGCAAGAATAGATCAAACCCGGTTCTCAGACGGAACAAAGAGTGGCTGGACAAGAAAACATGCAATCCGGCAGGGCGGATTAAGCCGGCGAAAACGAGGCGTCCTGAAGCCAAATTTGGCCCTCAGGCAGTGACTTTTTATGTCGAAAAGCGCATCGCAGAAGTCGCTTCGGGACCCAGTCTGACTGTCTATGACTCAAGTGCAACAGGGCGAATTTGTCACGTGGGTCCTTTTCTGCTTCGCCGTCGCACTGGCCGTCGCCGTCGTCGTCTACTACAAGTTCTGCAAAAGTTGGTTTTCTTAAAATTTCAGTTTTGGTACCGTTATAAAGTTAGAATTTGAGATAAACCAATTATGCCGTGTTCAAGTTACTTTCCGAAAAATGCAAAATTATCTTTTATCCTCCAATGTGTGGCTATCATTTTCACTCTCTGACGAATATTTCAAATTTCGTGAAATTACTTCGAACACGACATAAAAAATCAACCAAAAAAAAATTCGGAGCAACGGAAACTTTTTTTCAGAACTTTGTGATTTCTAGGCATGACTTCCAGTTTCATACTTTTATTTGAAAAAAAATCATCTTATCATAGGCGAATGGAGAAAGGGTATCGCGATACCCTCTCAGGTATATCGCAGGATCTAAAGTCTATTGATGGCACCTCGAGTAGACCTCTGAGGAATTTGAGCAAAATGAGATAGACTTGACTCTCAAGTACCTCCGAGATGGCTAAGATATAGCTAAAAAGTATGCTGGACTCATTTCAAATATTACTAGTTGATTTTAAAATAGTTGAAGGTTCGTTTAATCTTCTAATCTGATTCTTCATCAGAATTTATTATTTAAAACCAAATAATTAAACAAATTTGTTTTTCTGACATTCGAATTTGGACTCATTTGAAGAGTCCAAGTTTGTCAGATTATTTTTTTCATTGAAAAAAAATGGGGCTTTTTGAAGAATGGGAGTTGTGAAAATACCATCAAATAGTGTATTTATTTTGAAAGTTTACGGGAATATTTCAATCAAAAATTCAAATTCAGACAACGCTCATCGCGCCCTTCATCATTAATTTTTCGGTACGTTGTTAAAATTTTTAAATTTTTTTCAAAAATATTTTTTTGTTTCTGATGAAAAACTCATAGAGGCTTTGATTTTGAATAACTACGTTATGAGCAAAAAATGCCGGGCAATCCAATTTTATGCCGTGCTCAAAGTAATTTCCGAAAAGTCGAAATTATCTTTGCCTCTCCAAAATTTAGCCATGTTTTTCATTCCATGATCGCTATTTTGAAATCCGCGGAACGACTCTGAAAACGGGACTAGAAAGATAGTTTTGAGCCCCTCGATTTTATTTTCCAAAAAACATTCAAAATTCCTGAAAGGCTCGCTACTCCGCCGAAAGTGAGAAGCAAGCTTGCTCCACGGAAAATCCAGCGCCAGCTGTTGGCCAGCTTCCAATCGATCTCGAGCCTTCACTGGTTCCCTCCAGCCGCAGGAAATTTTCCAAATGGTAAGTTGACCTAATAACTCCAATGGGCAGGAAAAGTGATTGAAAGAAGTGTTTTGCAGAAGTTCCAAACCGGTGAGATTGTCACGTTTTACATGTTCGGGTTCACGGTGGCTCTAACGGCCACAGTCGTCGCATATTACAAGTTTCTAGGTCCTAGTGAGTCTATTACTTCAATATAAACTTTGAGCCTTTCTATTCAGAAATCGACTCGAAATCGGTGAACAGATTTGTAAACGACGGTAGGAAAAGAGTTGCGAAATGCGAGGAAATCTTTGGCCGGTTTTCTGGTCGCCGTATCAGTCGAGATTTTTGAAAGAAATCTTCGTTGAATTTGATTCAATGTTTTCCACCGCTGGCTTGAGACGATTTTCGGTACGTTTTTTTTCGAAAGATTAGCCGAAAGAAAAATTGAGACGATATTTTTTGGAGTATTCTTTTATCAAGCTAGCGGTGAAATCACTACAACTTGTGGAAAATGTTTTGTTGTTGTTTTTTTTTGTCAATGAGAGCAGTTCCTTTGGATACAACTACGGAAATCTCTGGCCTTCTTTTCCCTGATTCGATTCACAATCTCCTTTTAAAACTTTTGTGAAAAGTTTTCATTTGAGTATATTCATGAACATATTTTTTTTTTGTTGATCTGAAACTTGCCAAAGCAATCAATGTTTTCTAATTATCGACATTTACGCTGTGCTCGGCACAAATTACGAGTCTCCTATAAAGTATTTGCATTGAAATGGATATATTGAGACAAAAGAAGAAGAAGAAAATTGCTAAAAGAGCCATCAGTGGGATGAAAGGGCGGAGTTAATCCGCCGAAAAAGAGAAGGTTCGAATTTGCGAACAGAAATTAGAACAAGGAGAAGCTCCGACCAACGAGAGGACAACTGCGCCGTCGAGTCTGACGAATCACTTTTCGAATCGTTTTTTGTCTTTCGGAGAGCCACCTTTGATCGAAGATTTATTCTCATCCGCAAAACATCACCTGAGCTGTAGTCCAACACTTTTGATTTCGGGCTCAATTTATTTTCCAAAATTATTTCTTCTAGCTTTTTTTGAACATATAATCGTCCCTACAACTACCTGTTGCAAACTGTCTCCTAAAAATTTTTACGATGGTATAATATAATATAATAACAATTTAAATTTCAATATGACTTATTCTACAAGGGTTCAATTTTGTGAGTTAACCTTCCTGCTAATATCAAACTCGCATCCACCTTACTAGTTAGTTCGTTTTTGGCTTTAAGAAAGCAGCGATTAACTTTTTGCATCAGTTCTAAAAAAAATCGAAGTATTCATAATTAAGTTTTTGTTTCGTATTTTCGGTCATTTTTTTCCAGGCGCTTTCTGTGTCGAACGAGAAAATTAATGCTAATGTATGAAAAAAGGGATTTCAGAAGCAATTGGCGCCCCGTATTTTCAGTAAACTTTCTCAAAATGGCCATCGAAAAGGAAAAAGCAACAGTTGTGCTGCATGATATGGAGGACGAGACCGAAGATTTCGCCCACAGAATATTTAAAGTTTTTTCTTTTCAAATCTAAAGATCTCATAGAAACTTCATTCCCAGTCTTTTTGAAATCGGAATTTAATTGCTTGGAACAGGTCGCGACGATAATGCGGATAAACTTTCTCAAGAAGGACCGCTGCACTCGCTCCATCAATTTCTTTGTCGCTGGCCTCTTTTTCATATTAGGTTCATTTTAACGCGGAAATCCTCGATTTTCAATTCATTCCAGGAGTTTATAGCTTCATTTATGCAACCAAAGTGACTTTTGCTTATCGCTTTACGACCTACGAGGTTTCAATGACGTTGCTCGTGCTCACATGGAAGGTCCAATCTCTCATTTCGATGGTTTTGGAACGAATCCAAGCGAATTCTGAAAAGAGCACAGGTTTTTCTCGTTTACTGGCAACTATACGGACACCTGAGATCTTTCCGAAGACGCTTGGCCGGATGCCAGCAACTGAAGGGCTTGGCCCAGGGACGTCGAATGATCGACGGTTGGTCGTTGTGAATTCTTCTCGAAGTTTCAATTTCAGGCAACACCCATTTTTTCTTTGTAATTCTGGTCTTCGAAGTTAGCATTTGCTTTGCTTTCGCTGCCAAGTACCACTTGAGCGAGTTTCACACTGAGTATTCCACTGTTCTTTCGCGGGTTAAGTCTTCCCGCTGTCATCTGTAAGTCGGAATGCTTTCAAGGTGTTCTTCTACACGGAGCTCCGGCCTTTGTACACTTGCGTCACAGTATACCTGTACCTGGTATGGAACATCGCTCTTTTCGTTTTGATTCTTTACACCAACGCGACCTTTCTGGAAGTTCGCTACTTCAACCAGCAAATCGAGAAGGCAGTTGCAAAGAAAGTGGCCAAAACCTATTTTTGTTTGTCATTTCAGTTTGACGGATCTGATGAGAATGCGGAGGAGGACCTCTTGGCGCACATGAACACCTATGGCGACCTCATAGGGGTGATACGACAGTTGGACCGTATATTTAGAGTTGTATTTGTTTGAAAATCTTCTTCTTATTGAATATTTACAGTTCTACACGTTTATAATGATAGTGACGACGATTCCCTCGATGATCTTCACGCTGATGATGATGAACCAGCGGATCCACTCATTCACGGACCTGCTCTTCTGCTCGCCCTCCATCTCCTTGTGCATCTACTCCTTTTTCGCCGTAACCATCGCTCCGGCCCGGCTGCACGACGAGGTTTGACGAAAGAAAGACATCTCTGCAAGAAGAGATTCGAGATCCGTCTGACGAAGACGTGCTTCTGCCAGAACAAATCGATCTGGTTCCCGTACCGACGTGAGGTCTACCTAATTGCCAGCACCTTCGCTTCCCACATGGAACAGTACGAGCTTGGAGTCTCCGTCTGGGGCTTCGCCGTCCTTTCTCGGCCACTTATTCTCGGGGTGAGTCAGAAGCTTCGACTTCCTCAGGCAACCTTTCAAGGTCGAATTAAACAGTATAAGAATTAGGCGAAGGCAGAACCAAAAACAAGGCACCTCGTCGATCTATGTCACGATTGTCGCACGCTTTGCATTGTTGCCACAGATCAAGTTGGCAATCATGTTTCTTGTATTGTTTTTGCTTTTGAGCCAAGTAACGATGTGTGATGTCCCAAATCTGGTTCTCTATGCAACCAATTAGATCGACATTTTTGTGACAGCTTTTTTATACATCTCACTTCATCAAAGTTCATTTTTCCTAAAGAGCTGTTCACTTTGAAAAAAGAGTAACAAATTGCCCATCTATACCCATTCAAAAGAACTCTTTATTTCATGTCCAAAACATTTTCTCATGTATAACTTAATTGGCAGTGTAAAATGCACTGTAATAGGAAAAGTTTATAAAAGCTGAAGAATTATAAGAAAAACTGCGTCATTATTTTTCGTTTTCTAAAAGCACGTGAAAGTAAAAAAAATTTAAAAATGATTTTTTCTGTACATTTATAGCATTTTTCTCATATCTCATCTTTAAAAAAGTTGATCATACGTTACAGACTTGGAAAATTTTCTGAAGTTCGATATTTTTCAATTATTACAGACGCTTTCCGCCACGGCAATGCTCATGTCTCTGTTGACGGAACTCGCCCCGAAAGCCGACCTCTTTAGTGATCACTCCACCAAACACTCGTAAAATAAACAATTTATTTAATTTTATCCATTCGTTGATTTTCTCACGAATGTATATTACACGCATGTTGTACAAGCAAGGAAAGTTGGGTTTTTGGAGGTAGATCTGGCGGAAGAATTAAGTTAGGCGGAAATAGCGAACTCGCTTGTCAATGGCTTGGCGTCCTTCACCTCGTTCTGAAATCGAAAAATTTACACAGAAAGACTCTTCAATAAGAAGCTAGCAAGTTTTTCAACCCAACGAAAAACTCACGTTCTGTTCACCGGAAGCTTCAACGAAGTCATGGCCTGAAAACCACATTTTTCAGAACGTCAAATGTTTCAGATCTACCTGATCCTTCTCCAGATGCTTCGATAACTGTTTTGGTAGAAGAAGAAGAGGTGCTCAGTTCTCCACTTCCTTCTCCCGACGCTTCGATTCCTGATCCTTCGACGCCACTTCCTAAAATAGTTTCTTTTTTCATTTTGAAACTTTTAGCAGGTTGTTCGGACTGTATAAGATCCTCATCAGTTTATTTCCTCTTTGAAAACAAAAACAGAAGTAATTATCAAATTTGAAGTATTCGGACTTCCGAAATATTGCGATCTCAATGAAAGTTTTGTCGATATTTCATTTACAAACTTCAGTTTAATGATAAATTGAAACCAAGTAGTTCTTTCAACAAACTCAAAAGTTTAATTTCCATAAATTTTAATCATCCAACTCTCACCTTCAACAGCGACTCTTCGAGCTCGCAGAACAGTCAAGGCTTCGTCTTCGAAGGCCAAAACCTGAAATACTCGTTTTTGAAATTCTACTGAGCTTATATTCTTAGAACAACTGATATAACTTCAGATGACATTATGAAAAGGAAAGATCAAAACTAACAGGAACTGCGACAACGGCGACGAGGAGGAGGACCACTGAAGCCTGCATGATTCTGACTGAAAAAAATTTTTTTTTGGTTTAAATTCTAATTTTCGCTAGTAAGGAGAACGTTCAAATTCGAATCGCGAGTTCAAAAACAGAGTTGAGAGTAAGGAAGAATGTTTGCATTTGTGATTTTTAGTGGAAACAAAGATGCTGGAAGCCAAGGAATTAGAAGAAGTTCAAAGGAAAGACAACCAGAACTCCAACGGTCACAAATACATTTATATTGCGTCGGGGCTTCATCGAGGCGCCGCCCAACTCACTTATCTGTCAATGAGAGGCACGCCCAAGAGGCGTTCTTTTTCCGCCGTCGCAGCTGATTTTTCGTTTCGCGACGCATTAGGCAAATTAACGGCAATTCGCAACATTCAAAGCAAAGTTAACGGGAACAAGTGTGGAAGTTAAGCAAAGAACTTTTGAAAAAGGAGTTTTCTGCGTGACGTGGATGGTTCTCTAAGCCGTCTCTGATGGCCCTATTTTCAATTTTTCTTTTTTAGTTTATTCAATCCAAGTCAATACGGACTTATGCCGAAAACAAAATTCGGTATTCATTATTTCCAATAGTAAACATTTCTCAAAAGGAAATTGTGGCATAAGTTCCGGTCCTAGAGGAAGCTAGGCTTGCACTCTTGTGAAAAAAAATAATTATTTGTCGGTCATTTTCTTCTCGGCTTTCCCCTGCTGTTTCGACGATTCCTGTAACTCGTTTTAGACCGCAAAAGCCCGGGGTCATCGCATTCCTATTTTATTGTCCAAGGAACACTAACTCTGGCCAAACAAGTCCACTGTCTTCTCCTGAACTTTCTTTTCTCGGACACCTATATCATATGGCAGTTTTCACATTTTAGAATGGCAATCATTTTTTTTTCTCAAACAGAGTCATTTCAAATGAATATTCAATGAACTCCCATTATAAAAATTAATAGTCTCAGAAACGCGAAAATTTGAAAGCGATTTTTTCCCATCGAAGTTGGGAAAATCTTTTTTAGTTTTCCTGTCGAATTCAAGTCGCGAAATTTGATGATTCTTTTGGAAGTGTCCTACTTGATTCAACCGTCTACACGCGTTTCACTCAGTGTGAATTCAGAATCACCTTCATCCCAGGAGGAAAATGTCTTACGATAAAAAAGAAACAAGCAGAAGTGTGACTGACCAGCCACTTGTCATGTTACATCAAAACTTATTTGTTACTCGTGTGTGACCAATTTTTTTCACGCCGACGCAACAATGGACGGCTTCTGCTTCCCGAAACCGCCACTTGAAAAACTTTGCATTTTTGTTCCAGTTACTCGCTCCTTTGCGAGAAAACAAAATCTCTTGAAAACAAACAGTGTCAAGAGTCAAGTTCGAGTTCAAACTTTTGATAATTGTCATCATCTAGAAAAAAAAAACCCGCTTAGGAGAAATTCAGATTTTTGGAAAGAGTAAGCGAAAAGCTGCTCCGTTGTTTTTTTTAACTCTCAGAAACAGGTTTTCCATTTAAGAATAAGAGGAAAATTAATGAAAGAAAGCCGAGAGAAAATTTTCCAGAGAGCCTGTAGTCGTAGATCGGACGAAAACTGGATGTTTGGAGATAAAAATCTCAGTTCTGCGCGAATTTTTTCGCTTAAACATTTATGAAGCCGCCGTGGCATGTCGAGATATGTCGGAAGTGTTAGAAGTCTTCAGAAATTAATAACATAAAGACACGATTTTATCAAAGAGATACGGTGTTGAAAGCCATGAAAAAAGAGCGAACGAGGTGATAAAGAATTTCGGCGAAGCCAAAGGCGGTGACCAGAGAAATATGAAGAAGCTCGGATCGGAGAGCGGGTCGAAGACTTCCAAAAACGCTTTATCAAGTGGTGTTTTTTGAGAATTACGCGACACGATTGCGTGAATTCGACAGAATTGCGTATCCGACTTTTATCAAGTATTCCTCTCTCGGTCCTCTCTCTAACGATCTTGAACGCTCTGTGAGTATAACGATCCGTTTTATTTTCGATTTGTTTCTCACCTTTTTGCTTGGTCTCAAATCAAGATTCTTTGAGAGGGCGGTGTCGGACTTATAAACCAATTTTCATTTTTTAAATCTATTTTTTGGTTTAAAGATGTGGGAAAGCTTCTTTATGCGATAATTAGAACATAAATAAGAGGTTTCCAATTTCGGGAGCCTTAGAATTATAAATATTGGTTTCAGGTTCCAGTTCCCACGACTCTCAGTGGCAAGCAAGAAGTCTGGGTTAACTTTTAAAAAAAAACGCTGTTTTTTTAAATCGATCAAAATCTTAATTTCGTGATGTTTATTGAACTTATTGAAAAGCAAATGTCGCAAAACTATGAAAAAAAAACTCTGCGCAGAGTTTGAGGTTTACGGTACGCTGGGAGACTGCAAAAAGAGCGTTTGTGTCTTTTCTAAAGTTTTGAAAATCTTTCAAGTATTTTTTTACGGCGCGCCGTAAAAGCCGCCGACGGTTTTTCGTAATTACTAATTTTTTGTGGAATTCCGTATGTCGCGATTTTGCATAGTCAGCGATGTTGTAAATATTCATAGATTAAAGCCTATATCTGTCAGGTTTTTGGAAAATTGCTTCACCAGAGTTGCTTTTATATTTTTGCTTTTTTTTTAAATTTTTTATGATTGGGTTTTAAGGTTCAATCTTGGCTGCGGGGCATGAACGCACCAGCCGCTTTTGAATCTTTTCTTATCTTTGACGGTGAGAAGAAGATCGAAATCGAAAAGGACACCAAGGTTTATCTTTTGGTCAAAATTTTCATTCTTATTAGTATTTTGAAGGTACCGAACGCTGCTATATTCACGATTCACAAAGAGGATCACACTCTCGGAAACTTGTTGAAAAAGTTTTTTTTATGATGAAATCGTTTCGAAAAATGTTGTTACAGCCAGTTATTGCGTGATCCGCAGGTTCTGTTTGCTGGTTACAAGAATCCTCATCCTCTAGAACACAAGGTTTTCTTATACAATCTGTTTTTTTTTCTCATTTTTGTTTCCCTTCAGATCGTTCTTCGGGTGCAAACTACTGGCGAAACAACTCCCGCCGATTCGTTGAATAGTGCGATCACCGATTTACTCGCCGAGCTTTCTCTCCTTGAATTTCGTTTCCAAGTAAGAATAATGATTATGTCCGTTTTCAATTTTCATTATCTTTTAACAGGGAGCTCTTGAAAAGAAACAACGACAAACAGAACTGGAACGTGGCTATTAACTGTTCTATTTATTTTTGAAATATATTTATTCGCTTTTATTATGGATTTCTCTTCCCTTCCTCCTTTCGCAACGCCTTTGATTCGCGTAAGCCGTAAAAGAAACGCGGACGCTCATGAGGCGCTCATTATTCAAATAAAGAAAATGGTAAGAGTTTTCAGATTTTAAGAAGCCATACGATGAAATATTTCAGAAAGCTGATCCGGTAGTATTCACTCTGTTTAAAACTCAAAATGAAGGAGAAAAGGACGAAGAACTTCTCAAGTTTCCAGTTGTCGATTATCAAAGGCTTCCTTTGTCATTAGAGGAGCCGACAGTTCAGGAATCTTCAAGCGGTCTTGTCGAAGGTCCCGTAAATTTCGATTTATTCTGTTATTTGTTCCAAATTTCAGAAAGTCACCAAAATCCACTATCTTTTGTCGATGAGGCAGCAATCGGTGCGATAGGCGATTATCAGGCTAACACCGGAAAAAGAGAGAATCTTCCAGAAACCATTACTGTTCGTTTTGATATTATTTGAACACCTTTTTTGAATTTCAATCCGTCATTGATGATTGAAGACGAGTCTGAGTTACTAGAATCTATTTGAAATCGAATTTATCCATTTTTTTTTTTTTGCTTTCTTTGTCTCGACCATGAAAGCCAATTGAGAACAGAAAAAAAAAACTGAGACGCTTGAGGGAAATATTAGCGGCTTAGCAAAGATGTTACGTGAAAAAAACCAAATCGCTGTAAGTTTTGATTAAAAATCAACCTGAAACCAAATGGCGCAGAAAAAAATCTGCGCCTAAATACGAAGGAATTGGTTTGAAAGGTCCAAATTTTCCTTTGATAGATCGGAACTTCTGTAAGCTGTTTTTCCCTAAGAATATTTTTCCATTACAGCCGGTTTTTTTCAATAAGAGATTTTCTGGGTTTTTGTGCTCAAACTCAATGAAATTTTTTCAGCTCAATGGAAAGCCACTGGTGCCATTTTCTCCGACAAACAACGACCAGTTCGTTTTCGACTACTACAGGATCCAGCCATCAGGGCGAGGGCTGGACAGCAGCCAAGTGGCGATGTACAATGCAGAGATCGCAGTGGCAAATGCGGTTTGCGACGAACTTTTCGACGTTAGATTCACTAGCAAGTGTGGTCGGGGGCTGATTCCACAGACTCATTGGAAAAGTTGAGAATCGAAGCCGAACTCGTTCACGAGCTCGCAGATTCTGAAGGCAGCGACGTCGCCGCCGACGACGACGACGATTCCAACGCCGAAAACAACTGGCGCAACGAATATCCTGACGAGGACTCTGCCGATGATTACGAAGAGCACGATGTCAGTTTCTCACTGATTGGTAATTAATTTCAAAAAATATTTTGTTTAGAACAGTGGTATCCTCGAAACTTTCCTATCAGTCATTATGTTGTTTTTATTTTAGAAAAATCTAATTCATCTGAACGATATTCTCCATAACAATAGGATCAATTTGTTTTTAAGTGTGAGATCAAATTAGATTGAGATCATTTCTCTAAATATAATTTTCTGAATTTTCTCGATGTTCAATCTCAAGATGGCAATTCATGAGGAGCTTTCATTTTCTGTTCAATAAAATTATGTGCTGTAGCGGAAATCGAAAATCTTCATCAAAAAGTTTTATTAGCTTTCGTTCGAATAATTTAAAAAAGAAAGTTTTGACTTGAATGCATTAGGACACGGATTTCGACGATTACGACGATGAACGGCGTTGGCGTCAAGAGGCATATTCTGAAGAAGGCGTCCGTCACCAGCTGGAGAAGTTCTCCGTCGGGAACCGCAATGAGCCTTATCTGAATGACTCGACAGACGAAGATTAGTTCCCTTTCCTCCATCATTTCTTGTTATTTTCTACCTTTTGTTTCTCAAGTTTTTTATTCAAATAAATATGCGGTTGATAAATAATAATGAAGAGAGAGAGAGAGTGAGATTATTAAGTTTGGAGAGATCGGTAGAGAGATCAGACAATGACGTGGTCTCGGATCATTGAAAGCTGAACGCCGTGCGTATTGTCAAAGGTCTGGTCGTGGTTGAACTGGTCGAAAACTCGCTCTCCTGTCTGACCAGGTATCCGCGACGTCACCTGGGAATTTAACCTCTTTTTTATCATTTTCGGGCTTTCCTCACTTGATTGCATACACTTTGGCCAACGACCTGATCTTTAGTCGAATAGATAGAGTAAACATATTGTCCCTCATAGTGCGAAAAGCGATTTATGTCCTTAACTTTGATTTTGAAAAAAGTTGTTTCGATTTTGCAACCTGAAGAAATTCGCTCTCGTTTGGACACATTCCAGAATACAGCCCATTGACTTGATTGCAAATAGGAGCTATTGCCAGAGCACAGGCTGGCAGCCCAACACCGCCAACCTGAAGGGGAATGTTTTTAAAGCCTATTCGTTATTTTAATGTTCAAAAGTTGCCTGGGGGCTGATTCCATGATTCGGTCCAGCGACGCCAACGAAAGTGTCAACGATTCTAGTTAGAGGGCTTCCTAAGTATTCTCCCGTGTCCACGCAGCGCCCTAAATCCGGCATATCGTTAACCTGGCGTTGGAACGAGCGAAAAACCTCCGAGAATGGCTTTTCGGGCAACCACAACGCCTAGAGAATACGCGACTACGTCGATGTTAGTACCGGTGTAGAGGCGAACAGAAACGAGTAAAGAACGGACCTAGAGAAATTTTCATGGGTTTTAGAAAATCTGGGAGATCAGGGGTCAAGAAAGTCAAGAACGTCTGTCCCGAACGGTGATTTACCTGCTTGATGTACTCACAACGCATGCTATACTCGACCCATTTCAAAGGATTTCCTTGTGCGCCGTTAAAGTAAGTTGTCGAGTAGAGCTCATTGGCGCTGTAGCCGTTCTGTCTGAACTAGCACACGTGTCCCAATGAAAGAGGAAAGATCGCCAAACTTGGTTTTTCTACTGTGGCTAGTTAATCAGATTTTTTTTTTCTAACTACTACATTGCACTGCCAATGTGTAATCTTTTCACAAAATCGCGAATTAGGACGGGAAAAAGAGAAGATGAAACCTCACCGGAACCAATTGGCCGCCTCGGTTGGCTTCTCACCGGCTGTGTCGGAAACGCCATGCACGAAAACTACTGGTTGATTGGTGAGGTTCTCGTCGCGGTTTTGCTTCCCTCCATAAGACCCTCCAGGACCGAGGTCAAGCCTGAAATGGACAATTTTATTGAGGAAACAGAAGTTTAACATTAACAGAAGCTAACAGAAAACAAGTCCAACAACAACAACACGAGCTTTGAAAGAATTTTTTTTCAACAAAAACAGATTATGGAAAAAGCTCTTTGTTTTTCATTTAGCGGTTTCGCTTAAGTATACATCAGCAAAATGGATTTTTACCGGGCTCAGTACCTACGAGTCGTGCTTGAAAAATGAAGAGAAGCGTAAACAGGCTAATTCGAATCATACCAGAGCTCATCTCTATACACATGATAAGCTCTCAGCTTCACGTACCTCTCAATCTGGTTGCGTACTTCTGGTCCGTATCGTTCGGAGATCCAACTCGAAAAGTCTGGTGTGAAACGCGACTGAGCCGAGTTCAGAAGAGCTAAGAGGAAAAAAAGAAACGCGCGATCCATTGCGCGACGCTTGTCTTCTGACCGCCGAAGCCACAGCGGCCGGCGCCAAGGCGGTTTTCAGCCGATCTGGTTTTCTGCCGTTCTCTTCTTTGCGGCTTTGCAACTCCCATCGAGAATAACCCACGGCTTTGACGCTTTCCCTTTTCTTTCGGATTCTTGGAAACTTAGGCGAGTAGTTTTCCGTCTTCTGTTTCCAGTGCAATTGATTTTCAAAGTTTGTAGGTGAGACGAAGAAACTCTATCTTCAAAGAAAAGACAGGCTTATAGAAAATTAGTTGAAGGAAACAGAAACATGTTCTCCAGAACTTTCGAAAAAATGGAGAGACTCATGTTTTGTGTACGTCTTTTCCTTTCTGGTTAGTTCTAAATTATTGAAGGAGCTTTCAGTTCAGTTTTGAGTGTTTTGATTTCTTTCGACCAAAGAAACGTTAAAAAACTTTATCGCATCAGTAAATAATGAGTGAATGATATAAGTAATAAGTTAATGAAGAAACTTTCAAAAGAAAGTGCCGTTTGATGCGAGGAGATAAGCGATCTGATGAAGCCTGGAGATGCTGCCAAAAAGAGCGTCTGGGTCCAGTGAGTCTGAAGACTCCAATCCATCGAGCCTTTCAGTCATACTGAAAATTTTCAAGAAGAAAGTTAGAGAAAAATAATTGAGGTGCTGGGTAGATTCATGATTTTCGTTTTTCAATAATTTTTGATGAGTTTTTTTGAGAGGCATTGGGCAAACTGTAGAAGATATTAATAAATCGTCAAGCGAGATAAGGAGATTGCAAAATAAATTACTGTGAATGTTCAAAACTTTCAAAAATATAAAGTGAAGCATCATGGAAAAATTAACAAAGAAAAAAAAAGTGAATGAAATCTGCGAGTTTTCGAGGAGATATTGGGAAAAATTCCGCGGGTTTATCAAAGTCATCATGATTTTTTAACCCTCTTACGATTCTTTTGAATCAAGTTATAAGCTATTATCTAATTTTTTTTTCGAATTGACTACAGTATAAAACTGAAATAAATACTAGCTTAATTGTGCAGGAATCGCAGAGATGCAGATGGGCGCAGATCGTGGGGTTTGGTCGGAACCTTTTCAACTGCGTGTATACGACGCTCAGTACGTCTTGCACTGAAATTAGTACTTTCAGTATAGAAATGGAAAGCTGAATCTTAAGATTTTAGTTTTGGAAAAATTATGAAAAGTTAGTTAGCAGAACTTCCAAATGATTTTGAGTTTTTTTTTTTGTAATAAATTATTTATTATCAGGCTGTCCAATAATTCTTGTCCGAAAATTTTCAAAATTCTATAATTTTTCTTAGAAGTGTTATAATGTCAGGCAAGTGTAAGAATCTTCTAGAAGGTTCTCCAGAGTTTCACGCTAGGGGTATACAAGGCGCAGTCGTCGCGTCCAGCTACCAGTACAAGCTAAAATGGACCAAGGTCGAAATTGGTACGTTCGTGTACTACCAGCCGCGGCTGGGCAACGACACGGGCACCGCGATCGCCAACATCTGCAGAGCGTGCAAGGAGGACGCAGTGTCCCAACGCACAGTCAGGCGTTGGTTCAATCGTTTCGAGAGCGGCGACACGAGCCGACCTGCTCCCGCTGAAGATCATGCTCTGCTGCTGGTGGACCGCCAAGAACTGCTGTACTTCGAGCTGCTCCCGCAAGGCAGGACGGTCACCGCCTCCATCTACACCGATCAGCTCGAGAAACTAGCTGCCGCCATCCGAGAAAAGCGTCCCCAACGTGCCTCGGTCCATCTTCAGCGCGACAACGCACGACCCCACGTGGGGAAGGAGACCCAGCAGAAGTTAGCGACGCTCGGCTGGGAGACGGTTTCCCATCCGCCGTATTCCTCGGACCTCGCTCCCTCCGACTACCACATGTTCCGTCCGCTCGAGCACCGTTTGGCCGGGAAAAAAAATTCACCAACTACGACGAACTAAAGTCCGACTCCGCAGACTTCTTCGAAGCGCAGCCCCCGGAGTTCCGAGCGAAGGGCATCGGCAATTTGCCCAATTGATGGGCCACTGTCGTGAATAACTGTAGTGATTATATTGTTGATTAGACTAGTTTTTTTCAATAAAGTTAAAAAAATTAAAATGATGAAATTTTCGGACAAGAATTATTGAACAACCTGGTATTTACTAACCGACGTCTTTGCAGAACTTTTGTAGGTTCTCCTGATGTATCGAAGAATCGCAGAGTTGGTCGGCGTCCTCAAATATTAGGCTATTTCTCATAGAATGATTTTTGAAACAATTAAAAAACACATTGTATAGTTTTATTACTTGTATCTTCGAAACCGATTTTTAAAAAAAAATTTTGTTTTTAATGATTACATTCGAAAAAATATGGATCCCACTCTTCTCAAAGACTCGTTGTCAATAGCTTCGTCGGCCATCGCAATAACTTCCTCACAACGTGTGCAAATGAACGTGAAAAACGCCTGAAACTTTTCCGTTTAGTGTTTTTTTCAGTCTTCCCAACCTGAATCCTGTGGAAGACGTCGACGACGATGTTACCTTTGTGATTTTCTTGTGAGCTAACAGAACTCAAAGAAATCAATGTAATAATGAAAATGAGGAGACGCATCATTAGCTGGTGAGCAATCGACCGCTTACTTAAATATTAGCCTGTTTTTGCGGCCTTATCACAGAGGCTCCGTGTTTTCAGCGTTCCATTCAAAACTTCAAAAAAAAAGTTTATTCCCAGGACATCATGACAAAACGTGAAACAAGAACAACAACGAAAGACAGAAACAATTTTCAATAAATACGAGATTTTTCTGGCGTTTTCTACAGCTCTCCGTGGTCAAAAGATGGCTGACCGGGAAGCTTAGTGAAATCCATCGCACCACCTGCGCCTTCCTTGGACTGAAAGCGCGAGTTTTCTCCAGAACGGTCCAAAATTAACTCACGTCGATGCTCAGCCACTGTCTTCCATTTCCAAGTTGCAGACCGGCCAAGGTCTTTCCGTTCTGTACAATCTTGGCGCCGATCTTCCAGTCACCCTGCAAAATCCGCTTTGATTCAAGCTTTTCACGATGAATTGACTCCGAGCTGCGGAATCGGCAGAGCGCCAATGTCGATGGGATCTTTTCCGACAAACGCGGTCAGGTCGATCGGCTGACCAGTCTTCAGCTTGGCCAAGTCGCAAACTCGTGGCGCCAACTTGCAGAGGTCGTACTGGCTGCAAAATTCAAACTTTCTTTTGTTTCAGCTCTCTTTAACTTGGAATTCTGATTTGCATTGTTCTGTGCTGTAAGTCTGAGCAGGCAAAAAAGGCAAACCATAGCTGGTCGGGGACGAATTGGTTCTTGCTCTTGCCGTTTTCGCACACCACGCCAATCATCCAGCTGTCCTTCTCGACGTTGAGCGCCAACTTGAGCTCCGGCTCGTCGGTCAGCGGCTCGACGACCTCGACAGTGCCTTTGTGGAGCTTGAAGTGGCCGGGAAGACTGAACAACGCCTTTCCGCTCTTGGTGCACACCGGCTTCTTCTTGTCGTCGTAGGTGGTCACTTCGATGTCCTTGAAAAGAACCTTGCCCTTTCCTGCAACCAGAAGCTACTCGGGAACGCAGTTTAAACGGTACCCTTTGTGCTGTCGCTGAACTTGATGACGTTGTCGACGCCATCCTCGCACTTGGCCTGAACTAAGGAGATCAGCGCCGCAGCCAACAAACACCGGACTAACATTCTGAAAACAAAAATAGCTCAAAGAGGGGAAAAAGAAAAAGAAAAGAGGACGCTACAAATATTTAATTAATTTAGTTTTTGATCAGATAAAAAAATAGAATTGTCAGTTATGAGTTTTGGTTTGAAAAAAATGTTGCGTTGGCACTTTTTTTGTTTTTTTGATTTTTTTACTCAACTTATCGGTTTCGTTCGAGAATACTTATTATTGGAATAGATAATCTCGCATAGCTATCTCTTTTTTTAACATGTTTATTTTGGCGGAGCGTGTCACGAAAGAGGCCTTTTTATCGGAGCTTCAGAATTTTATCAAAATTTCCCAATTTTCAGAACTCAAAAATTCCGATTAAGATTGGCATCTTTATCGGAAGAATACGAACAAAAAAAATAAAAAAAAAGTTCCACTCATGGACTTTGTAGATCTTCCAGAGGTTTCAGTACAAAAATGAATACAAGGAACAAAAAGCGATAAAAAGAGACAGTATTTGGATTTCGTTTTACGAACGAGTGAGCACGAAATGAACAGTTATTCGCGTCGTATGAGAGAATGCGACGTGTACTTGTGCCTGTTCGACTTGAAACACCAAGGCTTATCTACCAGCTCCGTTTATGGCCATAAATTTGATTAGAGGCGGCGTTTGGCCACGTTGACTAGTAACTTATGCCCTCGGTGTAGATTTCAGTACAAACTGTACAGTTCAATCCGATCCTTTTGGCTACCGTTCAATCAGAGATGGGCATGAACTAAAACAGTTATCAAAGAATAGAATGAATAGAGTTGATAGAAGTAGGATGACGAGCTTGCCAGATAGCCCCGTAAAACACATCTAAAAGGAAAACAATGCTACCACATTCAGTTGCGTCATTTCAAAACAAAACAAACAAAAACAAAAATTGTGACGTTTGTTAAAAAGCTCCCGCAATAATCTGATTTGCTTTGAAACTTTTAATACTCCTAAGAACTTCGGAAAATCTTTTTTTTTCATAGATTTCTTTATCTTCTTTACCTTATCCTCTTCAAGAGATAAATTTTTGGAAAAAGTTTTGATGGTTGAAAGCGAGCACTCTTGTTTCGATTTCCTTTCTAGATTCTTATCACTGCAATCTCTTATCATTTTCTTTTTCGAAGCTTTTCTACTGCCCGAAATCCGATACAAAGCTGGTTGACTCTCTTTCAATCAGTACTCTTTCGAAAGGAAGCATTTGAAGTACTCTACGATTACGTAGAATTAAAGCTATCAGTTCGGCTTAACCCTAATTCAAAAAGAACTTGAGACGGCCGGCAGTACACTCCAGACAACCACATTTATATTTTGAAAACACTTTTTTTCAAAGTATCGAAGCGATCCTCTTGTAATCAACTAGAGAGTTTTTCCTTCTCTAGCAATCAGTATTCTGCTAAAAATCAGAATAAGACGATTATTCAAGCTTTATGAATTAGACATCAATCTCCATTGGCGCATCGAGATGATGAGACATTTTGCATTCACCATTTTGGTTTTCCCGTCCATGGCCTAACTTTCCAACTTTTTTTGCTTTCAAATTTAAAAAAAAATGTTTTTTTTTGTCTAATCGCTCATGTTTAGCGTTTTTTTCTCTTATATCTCTGTGTGTTATCGATCAATCAGTGAACCATGCGAAGCTTTAATGAATCATGTTATAATTAAAAATTTTTAGAAATACTTTCTTTGTAATTAAAAATTGCGGAATTTCCTTTTGAAACACTTTCGCGATTTATTGAGGTTTGAAGCGATTTAATTTGAATTCATAAAATTGTTACAGCAAAATGGCCACTCTTTTGCCAACCTTGTGGTCATTTGTCCGCGACACTGTTCGTGAGGGCTTCGACAGTAATGCTTTTGACCTTGTTTGTTAAAGATCTTTTTCAATTATCACAATCTAATCTTTTAAGGAAGTTTCAAGAGACTTTGACACCCAAGATATAGCTCAAGCGACTGGCAGATATGAACAAGAAGCAAAGGATTTGTTGCATAATGTAATTTATATTTTCTGGCAAGGAAATTATAAAGTCCATTTTAGAAAACCGAGATCAAAAAGCTGATATCATACATAGACCTGACGACGTTGGCTGGCGATGACACTGCTGGACGAGTTATAGCTCTGGCTGATAGGGCCTTAAACCCAGTTCCTACGGTCAGCCACAAATTATTTTTCTGCTCAACTGAATTTTTTTAGGATGGCTCAGTTCGGTGCGCTGCAGTCTGTGTATACCCTCAGAGAGTGTTGGATGTGAAAAATCACTTGAAAGCGAAAGGTCGAAAACTTAACATTGCCGCAGGTTTTCGACCATTTTTTAAGAGAAAATTTTATTTTTCTAGTCGCCGCCGGTTTTCCTTCTGGGCAATATCATCTGCAGTCAAAGTTGATGGAAGTTTCACTTACCGTCGATGATGGCGCCACGGAAATCGATATCGTGATTAGCCGAGCAGCGGCTCTCGATGAGGATTGGAAAAGTTGGTTGATTTAAGTGGCTTTTTTTCTCAACTCGATTTCGTTTGAAAAAGTCTTTTTATAGCGGTTTATGACGAAGTTCTTGCCCTGAAGAAGGCATGCGGCAGTGCTCACATGAAAACGATTCTGGCGACGGGGGAACTCAAAACGCTCAGCAATGTATATAAAGCAAGTTGGGCTAGTATTTTGGCAGGTAGGGTCCGAGCTGAAGAAGCTCTCTAGTGAAGGAACCTAGGTTCCGATTTCATCAAGACTTCCACCGGCAAAGAGTCCGTTAACGCCACTTTGGAAGTCGCCTACGTCATGTGCTCAGCCATCAAGCGGTGGTACGAGCAAACCGGCAAAAAGGTATTTTTTTAGGTCTAGCTGAAAAGGGAACTTTTCTTAATTACGCTGTCGAAGTGGTTAAGCTCAACTTCAAATAAACGATCGTGGATTTCGAACTTCAAACATTAAGCTATTAAAGTTGATTTTCATAACTGGTAGTGATTAAATAATGGTTCTCGTTTCTTTTAAATAATTCTGTCTTTTTAAAGGTGGGATTCAAGCCGGCTGGCGGTATCAAAACGCCGGAAGAAGCACTCGCCTACGTCGCCTTGATCAGAGAAGTAAAAATTACTTCTTCGAACGATGAAATAGTTGTGGTTTGCAGGTTCTTGGTGAAGAATGGTTGAACCCCCAACTTTTCCGCATTGGCGCGAGCAGCCTTCTTGACAATTGCCTTAAAGCTCTTTAGATTACCTTATAGATTTTGGAATTTGATTCATTTCTGCATTGATTAGTATCCCGTGTGTTCTGAAATTCAGGGTTAGAATTTTTACGCGATAGAGAGATTGTCTGCCATGTTGATACTTTTCGGTTGTGTTCATGTTCGATAAATTTTATAGTCTCCTCGAGAAGTCCAAGAACAATTTTATGTTTGGAAAAGTCCTTGGATATACTTTGAAATGATAAATTATTTTATTATTTTTTTATATTTTCATGTCCACTCAACATGAGGGTGACATTTCTACACCCAGACCTTGGAATCGGCGGCGCGGAGAGGCTAGTTTCAATTTTTAGAAAAAAACTTTTTTTTATGGTTTCAGATTAATTGTCGACGCTGCTGTTGCTCTGCAGGACCGAGGGCATACGGTAAAAGTCGTCACGAATCAATTCGATACGTCGCACTGCTTCAAGGAAACCGAACAGCTGGGTCAGTTTTTTTTGTTGTTAGGATAGTTTTCTAATATTTCGCGTTTTCCTTCTTCGCTTTCAGCCCTGATCAGGTAACACCGTTTTTTTTTTCAAAGAAGAAACAATAACAATGATTAATATTTGTTAAATTTTGTTTTCAAAAGGTGCAAAAGGGTTTTATACATTTTTCTTCTAAATAAAGGGTAGTGCATCAAATTATCGTTTCATTTCGGTATTCAGGATTTTGATTTTTATGTTTCAATCATGAATATACTACCTTTTTTATATAGGAAGGTTCAAGACGAAGAGTTTATTGAGAAAAAAAAGTCGGAAAGGTACCTAGTGGTATGAAAAAATCGGAAAAGTCACCGTTCGAAAATTCGCTGGCTTTTTCATACCTCCCTAATTCGGACCTGACCGATGGATCTCCAAAATGTAGGCATTTTGTACATTTACAGATATCCAAGTGGTAAAATGGTTTCCACGGTCAGTTCTGGGCAAAATGAACGCCTTGTGTGCTTACATTCGTATGTGCCTCGCGGCTCTCTACATCTGTATGTTTTATAGAAGCGACGTGATTGTATCTGATCAGGTTTCGTTCAAATTCTCCAATCGCTTCGTCAATTTATCTAATCCAGGTTTCCGCCTGCTTATGTGTTCTTCGTATGTTCAGCTCAGCAAAGCTAGTTTTCTATTGCCATTTCCCAGATATGCTCCTCACTAAGAGGGAAACGGTCGCAAAATCCGCTTATCGGTTATCCTATTTAATTTTGGTACCTTTCAAACTTCCAAAAGTTGAGGTTTGTTCTGGATTCGGTGGAAGAATGGACGACTTCCATGGCCGACGTCATCTGCGTCAACAGCGAGTTCACGGCGGCGGTCGTTCGTCAGACTTTTCCTTCTTTGGCGAATCGCCACCTCACCGGTTCCTCGAAATGCTCTGCAGTCACTTAACTCTCGAATTTGAAGTTGTTTACCCATCTCTGAACACAAATTTCTTCGATTCCATCGAACGCTGCGATCTTTCCACGTTTATTCCTCGTGGAAAACGCTACATTTTCACTTCCTTGAACCGTTTCGAAGTCAAAAAGAACGTGAAACTCGCTTTGCAAGCGTTCGGTTAGTCGTTTCGAATGAATCATCCAAATGTTCTGTTTCAGAAGTTTTACGTAAGAGCTTGCCCTCGGAGACTTTCAAAAAGTGTCTCCTGGTCTTGGCTGGTGGATACGACCGTTTGAACGCCGAGAACGCGCAATACTTCGGAGCGCTGGTCGACTTGGCCCAGGAGCTCGACATGTCCCAGGATCAAGTTTCCTTCATCAAGTCGCCTTGTCAGTTTCCTCCACGCGTCACTTTTCCTACTCTATCTGGTTACAGCCGATGAAGTGAAGGTGAATCTTCTGAGAGGCAGCAGAGCCGTTCTCTACACACCCGACAGAGAACACTTTGGCATCGTTCCCATCGAGGCCATGTACCTCGGCGCCCCCGTCATTGCCGTCAATTCCGGAGGTTGGGGATCTCCGAAAAGACTTCTGATGACTACAGCGGAAGAGAAAATACAAAGTCAACTCTCAAAATTTCGATTTTATTCAATTTCATAAATGAGTTTGATGTACACTGAAATCCTCAGATAAGTTTTAGACAGAGCTGACCAAAATTTTTTCGCTCCATTTTCTCCATATCTTCTGAATAATTGCCCTTTTTCCAATAGTAACAAATGCAAAACTAACTAGCTTTCTTATGAAAATTTTGCTTCCATATTAGCATTAAGGACCGCTTGAGACTGTTTCTGAAGGTGAGACAGGTTTCCTGGTTGATCAGACTCCGGAGGCGTTCGCAGAAAAGATGAAGATGTTGATCCAAGATGATGTCACTTGGAGAAAAATGTCGGAAAAGGTCTGAAAAATTCATTTGCTCGCGCAATTCCTTCAGCTTTCAGGGGACGGATCGAGTCCGCCGCTTTTTTGGCTTCGAGGCTTTTTCAAATCGCTTCGACGAAATTATCAATGGAGCAAATTCATAAGAAAATATATTCTATTAATTTTTTTTTGCGGGGTTGTAATTATTTTCAGTGGGTATAACTTGCATATATTCTCATTTCTAAAAGTTTGGAAAAATGAAATTATAACTTTTATTCTGTTTTAGCTTAACTGTGCACTTTCATTTTTCATTTTTTTCAAAAATTTTTGATAAATTTTTTTAAGAAAAATTTTTTTCAATATTCTCAAAACTAGTGTCCAGTTGAAAAGCTGATGAATATTTTCTTTTCCTTCGCCTTTATTTCCAGTTTTCTTTCAACTTTATTAGCTTTTTTTCAATCGCAGGAAAACTTTTCAATTATTTTTAATTGCCTTTCATTCAAAAGCTATTGAAGGGTTTATTTGACTCCTGACCATTGTGAGTCCGTCTCAAAAAAAAAATCTATTTGAAACGGCGCCAAAAGATTGTTTGCGTGGAAAATTGGGACGCGATGGGCGCGAGAGTTGCACGACGGGCATCGGTTTACCTTGCATCTCTCTTTTTAACCTTGGAATCTAACTCTTTTTCTTTTCCAATTGGGGTTCGCCGGCCTGTTTCTCTCATTTTCCCCAATTGTGATTTTTTCTTTCTACTTTGTGCAAAAATTTCTAGAAAATAGATTCTTTTTGAGTTTTCTCAAGCTTTGTCCCGCGTAATCCGAGATAAGCAGTCATTGAACTTGTAGCTGGGAAATCCAAAACTCTTACTGGGGGTTTTTTTTTACTACTTCAACTTTCTAGAAAAATATCAGGTTCATGAAGTAAGGTTTTCGGAATCGAATTCATCAACTGAACTCGTAAAACTTTTTTGAGCTAGCGAAACATTTCCAGAAGAAGATTTAAAATTTAAATGCGTTGAAACATTTTCGGTCAAATATTGGACATGTTTCCTTCTAGCTGAAAATTCCGAAGATTTTCGAGGCGGTGAATTTCGAAATAAGCAAGTTACTTTGAAATAAACGACGATGTATCCAATCAGTCAAGTTCGCACGATGACTATCGAGAAGAAATTTCATTTTTTTTTTCATGTGAATAGTACTCTGAACCTCTCTTTTCCGAATGCGTCTTTCGCTGAAAATGACGCTGTGTAGCCACAAAGATGCTGACAAAAAGGGGCGCTCAGAGTTGTAGTTCTTATCTCTGCTGCCCTATTTATTTTCCTGGCTGTCTTTCTCTTGGAATACAGCAGTCGTCGTGTTGCATCATGTGTACTCAATTCTAGTTTTTTTTTCTCGAAAACTTGATTGATTCTTGTTTTCTTCATCTATATGCGCGCATGAAGAAAGGATTTTCTCATTCAGATTTTTTTCCTATTTTCCTTTCTGCTGTAAATTCGATGAATAAATTCTTCTAGGTTATTTTTGAAAAAGAACTAAAACAAAAGGACCTAAATTTCTACTTTTTATAACTGCTGTTCGTTTGCGTTTATAAATTTCTTTTTGTTCTTCAAATTTTATGACGCATTTTTTTAGAAAAATGAAGGCATTCATCGGCAAGCCCGCTCCGGCTTTCAAGGCTCAGGCTGTTCTTGACGGCGACTTCGTCGACGTTTCGCTCGAGGACTACAAGGGCAAATACGTCGTCCTTTTCTTCTATCCTCTTGACTTGTAACATTGAAAATTTAAACAAATTATTTTGAGATGCGTTTCAGCACCTTTGTTTGCCCGACTGAGATCATCGCCTTCTCGGACCGCGCCAAGGAATTCGAGGCTATTGGCGCCCAAGTTCTCGCCTGCTCTACCGACTCTGTCTTCTCCCATCTCGCTTGGATCAACCAGGTTTTTACCTGAGCAAAAAATTGTCATGAACGTTTCATTTGTGAAGAAAATCAGTTAATCTTAACTCGAAACATCATGAGCGAAAAAGTTTAAGCAGATTTTTTGGACTTGAAAATATTTTTGTATAGCAATCGTTTTTAGACTCAGAAATTGGGAACTCACATTTGCGCTTTTCAGAAATGAATCAATGGGAAAAGGAAAAAATTGAAAAAAATTGAAGCAATAGAAAGTTTCATTTAAACATCAATGTTTAAAAAGTTTGGGTGAGATTTTTCGATTTTTTTTTTCGCGCTTTTAAACTTTCAAATGTTTTTTTTAATTCAATTATTTTTTTGAATATATTTTATTCACAGCTATCATTTCATTGGGATCTGATTTGCAGCCCCGCAAGCACGGTGGACTCGGTGAAATGAATATTCCTGTTATCGCGGACACCAACCACCAGATCTCGCGCGACTACGGAGTTCTCAAGGAAGAAGACGGCATTGCTTTCCGAGGTTTCTTTCTTTTTTTCTTTCCTTTTTGGAGATTTAATACTGCGATCGTTTCCGTTTCTTATTCAACTTGAAAAAATCGCAGGACTTTTCATCATCGACGGAAACGGCACTCTGCGCCAGATCACCATCAACGATCTTCCAGTCGGTCGCTCTGTCGACGAGACTCTCAGACTCGTTCAGGCCTTCCAGTACGTCGAGAAGGTACCGCATTCACTTCAAATTCACTTTTCAATCATCTTGGTTTTAGCACGGTGAGGTGTGCCCAGCTGGCTGGACTCCTGGACAGGAAACCATCAAGCCCGGAGTCAAGGACAGCAAGGAATACTTCAACAAAGCCAACTGAAGCTTTTCGAGAAAAATTCATCTAACTTGTTTCATGATATTTAACGTTATCCGTATTATATTGAGTAGTTTGAAATAAATATTTTCTCTCGCCTGAAACATTAAAATTTAAATTATATACATTTCTCTAGAGGTATTTCTAAAAGTTACGAACCCCTCTGAAATCTTCACAGAAGGTGTAAAATTGGTCAAAGAAATTTTTCTAGATCTTGTACAAGCAGCACGCTTACTGGGCGTCCGTGGTCGTGATTAACAAGTGGAGGGACTAGTTTCACTAATGTCCAAAGTGTCGGCCCGGCCTCGTCTGCTAGTTTTTGCACCTCTATTTTTTTCGTTTTTTTGCTTTAGAATTTTCTCAAAAATAAGTGACTCCCAAATTTTTTTATGTAGTTGTAAGAGAAAAGGAGAAAAAAAGCTTTCGGTTTCATCAGATAGCACGTTTTCTTTTTCTTTTTTTTTCTGCCGAGACAAAAAAAAGTTGATTATTTTCTCTCTTCTAAATAGAAAAATATGCATAGTGTCCAAAGATAAAATGTGAAAAAATAGTTAATTCTTTTTCTTCTGTTTTATTTGTCCAAAAGTTGCTCGTTTTCAAGCTGAGTCATCATTCTTATCTTTTAAAAAAATAGCGTGGGTTTTGACACTTCTTTCTTTCACATTAATATCAACCTATGTTCAATCTCATTTTAAACTATTTTTTGCTCTTAGACTTTTTGAATGCAAAGTTTCAGGTCATTATTTCTCAAGATGGGGATGGAAGAGGACACAGACATCAAGCTTAAAATTCGATTTCTCGGACAGGTTGATTCTCCAAAAAAAAAAAATCAAAATTTTCCGACTTTAGGTTGTGGTTTTGTATGCGCGACCTCCTCTGGTTTTAGATTCATTCTTTTCATTGATCAAAGAAGCTTGTAAACAGCCTTCATCACAGGAAATCACTGTCAAATGGATTGATGAAGATGGTAATTGGGCGATTTTTATGTTAGGAGGAAAATGTTTTCAGGAGATCCAGTTTCCATCGATTCTCAAATGGAGCTTGATGAAGCTGTGAGGTGCATGCAAGTATGTATCAGTTTTTGAGGGGAAACTTTTTGAAGCAGCATCATATTATCTAAATCAAAAATCCTTCATTACAGGTTGGACAAGACGCTGAGTTGAATATTCATGTTTTTCTTGGAGTTCCTGAACTTCCCGGCCTTCCTTGCCTTGGCGAAGACAGTAATCATCAGTTTCACATATAAGTATACCTCTGTTTCTCAGAAACTGTGTATCGCCGAGGCGCGCGACGATGGAAGAAGTTCTATCTGTTCAATGGTCATCGGTTCCAAGCTAAACGGTTAAACAGGTGAACACATTCTATGAGAATCGTAAGAAATACTTGAAAAACTCCAGAAGGATACAATGTTTCATTTGCCACGACTACATCTGGGGCATCGGACGGCAAGGCTATCGTTGCGTTGATTGTAGACTCTGCGTTCACAAGAAGTGCCATCGTCTAGTGCGAACTCATTGTGGCCAGGTTTTCAAAAAGCTCGCTAGGCTTTTTTGCATTTACAACCCCTTATAGTCGTCAGGAACAGTGTTCAAGAGAAAAGGAAATCCAAAACTTGGCGCATCTCAAATGGATCACGAATGATGACTTTGTCCTGTTCAGACATCGCCCGGCTCTATTTCTTCGGCGCCACCAGCTTTGGCAGGTCGACCGACATCGTCGAATGGCGAGAACAAGCCGAGGATTCAGAACGGGTCGAGACCCCTCAGCGGCCTCGACAACGGCGCTTTCCAGGAGGCCGAAATCGAGAGCTCCAAGGAAAACTCCGCCGTTCCGATGGTCTCTTCATTATTCTTATTCACTGGGATCGTGGAAATATTATAATACAAACAGTAATTTTTCGAATTTTTTTCCACCTAAGCCCACGTTTTTTTTACTCTTTTTCATGAACACATTTTGAGTTTGAAAAATTTCGCTCCCCTGAAGCCATAGAAAGCTTTTTTTGGATATGATGTATTTTTTTGAACTATATACTTTTTGAATATTTGAAAATGTCGAGGTATATTGAATATTTGAAAATGTCAATTTTCGGGAGGTATGGCCATAATCGAATTTCTAATTTTTACAATGTAGCTTTCGAAAAGTAAAAATAAAATTAATAATTTGCTTATAATTCGAGTTTCAAAATAGCCCTTCATTCATATTTTCCATCAAGCTTTTTTCGATTATGAGTTGAAGAGTTTTCAGGGAGTAGCGCCGTCAAAATGGTCAGTATCCTTGAGCGACTTCAAGCTTCTCACCGTCATAGGACGAGGATCTTATGCAAAAGTGAGTTTTTCCATCTATTTAGCACCTTCAGTATAATTGCAACCTAATTATTTTTCGCAGGTAGTACAAGCTGAACATAATACGACGAAGCAAATCTATGCGATCAAAATCATCAAGAAGCAAATGTTCAACGAGGACGAGGACATTGACTGGGTTCAGACCGAAAAATCTGTTTTTGAGGCAGCTTCGAATTATCCGTTTTTGGTCGGACTTCACTCTTGTTTCCAGGTTTTTTGCGATTTTAGCTGTCCTTTCATCTTTTTTTTTTCTTCAGACGGAGTCTCGTTTGTTTTTCGTTATTGAGTTTGTCCCTGGCGGAGATTTGATGTTCCACATGCAACGACAACGTAAATTACTCGAAGAACACGCTAGGTATGTTCAATTTTCCAATCGCATACTTATGTCGTTTTCAAGCCGTAACTAGATAAATTCACTTTTAATTATTAAAACTCTTCAGATTCTACTCGGCAGAAATTATTCTGGCTCTGCATTTTCTGCACTCTCGAGGCATAATTTACCGCGATCTGAAGCTCGACAACGTTCTCATTGACGCAGAGGGCCACATTAAGCTCACCGACTACGGAATGTGCAAGGTTTTGCGATAAACTTTCATTTTCATACAGAGGTTGTTGCCATGTTAAACGTTTTAATTTTCTTTCATATTTCTTTTTTTACACATTTTTTTGTTTTATCAATGCTAATTCCAGGAGAACATCGGTCCTGGCGACTTGACTTCAACTTTTTGCGGGACGCCAAACTACATTGCGCCCGAAATTCTTCGCGGCGAGGACTACGGCTTCAGTGTTGATTGGTGGGCACTCGGAGTCCTGATGTGAGTCGAAATTTAATTATTTTTACCCTTAGTAAGTTTGAGTATTTATTAGCTGTAGACTTTTAGAATGAAAAACAGGAAACGCATCGATGAAGGCTTTGAAAGACAGTTATTTCGAGCCATTATTCAATTTCTTCAACCATAAACAGAAGTTAATAAAAATTGAGCCTTGACCTCGCCTGATCATAAAGCTTATTTCATGACCAACGTCTTTCAATAAGATAAATTTTGAAGGTACGAGATGATGGCTGGACGATCTCCTTTCGACATAGGCACCATGGCCGGGAACGGCGACGAAAACACAGAAGACTACTTGTTCCAAGTCGGTACACTGGTTGAGATCTTCGAAACATCGAGATGTTCAGATAATCCTCGAGAAGCAAATCAGGATCCCTCGTTCGCTCTCCGTCAAGGCGGCTTCTGTTCTCAAGCAGTTCTTGAACAAGGTTCTGTTGGCCTTTTTATAACGAACTGGCCGCAATTAGATTTTTCGACTGAGAAAAAAGTCAAAGATGAGTTCAAACTGGACGGATAGAAAATAATGCAAAATTAGATGTTTTCTAAACTGTTTTTTCAGGACCCGACCGAGCGGTTAGGCTGCAAACTTGACATGGGACGAAGGCCTTCGCGACATGAAAGAACATCCGTTCTTCAAGAATTCCGTCGATTGGGACGCCGTACGTCCTCTTTTTTTTTGAAACTAGTTTTGCAGAGAGCGTGTAACAAATGAGTATGAGATTCAGCTTTTCAAAAAGTTTCATTCCGCTCTAATGAACTGAATCTCTGATTAGATCCCTCAAACTCTGTCTTCTAAAGAGTAATTTCGAAGCTCGACCAGCTGTTATGGAATAAAATTTACCACGTGTATTACAACTTTTCTTGGAACTCAATTTCAACATACTGAATAACAGGAGTTTCCCTGTGGCAGATGTAACATTCTGACACAAAAATGAGTCTCGACGAACCTGCTGCAAATCAGAAACGTTAATTACCTGCAGTTGCAGCTGCTGAGAGCGCCGAAATTGTGAAAAAAGCGAGATCTTTTGAAAACTTCCTCGTTCTTTTGTATGCTGAAGAGTTTGAAGAACGAAAATTGAAGAATTGACGAAAGTAGATAGGATTGAAGGGATCTTCCAAATTATTAGAAAAATTCGACTTTTTGCTCTGAATTTGAGTTCAAGTTTCTGATCTAAAATGTTAAAATATCACTGCCTATATATTTGAAAAAGTTAGTCTGACAGTCAGTTATTTGGACAGCGAAATTTTGATCTGGTATTTTTTCCGACTATATATGCCATTTGACGAGAAAATTTTGCAGCTGGAGCAAAAAGCAGTGGCGCCGCCGTACAATCCTTCGGTGGAAAACGACCGCGACCTGCAGCACTTCGACCAGCAATTCACCGACGAGCCTCCGCAACTCACACCCGACGATCCCTCAATCATCGCCAAAATCGATCAGAGCGAGTTCGACGGCTTCGAATACGTCAATCCTCTGCAAATGAGTCGCGAGGACTCCGTCTGAATCCCAACTTCCTTCCACATTTCCTTCTTTTCTAAGGCCTAATCGCTTTTCTGTTCTCAATCACTCTGTGAAGTTCTATCGAAACCAAAAATTTCGCTTTCGCTGTTATTTTCAAAACAGTTCTTTCTTGTGGGTGAAATGTCCTTATCTGTTTATTTCATTTTCAAACGCGCCAAATTTACTTAAACTTCCTTTCTTGTTTTCATGCAGAATATTTTGCACTTTGTGATATTGTAGGTATGGGATCGATGCGTTGTCACCCATCGTCATTATCGATAACGGTTGTAATTAACTCACTTCAGTCTGTCTTAGGTCTATTTATTAACCAATTTATCAGAGAAAAATTCCTTTCTTCGAACCGCTTCTGCTTCCCTTACGCGCTGCTCAACCGCGATTGCTTACTATTTTTCGCCGTTCCGAAGTTACGTTTGCGATGCTTTGGGATAAATTAATTTTCAATCGTTTTCTTTGGTCCTAATTTGCTGTCCAATTGAAAGTTATTGCAAAGAATACATCAAAAAAGCTGATTTTTTTTTTCCAGAATCTACAGGATTCATCCGAAAAAAAGTGAAAAAAAAAATGCTCGAAACAGTTTTGAAAGGACGCCGGCAAGACTCTGAGGTCAGTGTTCGGAAAAAATTTTGATAGTGTTTGATTCAGAAAAAAAAGTGAATGTAATTAGCATTCTGAAAGTTGATTCACTCTTTCAAATTGCAGTAAATAATTTTGAAGCTCGAAAAAACCGATGTTTTCGCTTGTTATAATTTGAGCTTGATGACTGTCCTCATTTATATTAGTTTCTAGTGAAAAATAACCTTAATTCTGGCATTAAAAAAAAGGTTTGGAGATTTTTCCGATTTCAAATAACTTCATAATTTGGAGTCATGTAACCGTCTGTTCAGATTTTAAATGGCAAGTCCTCGCTCAAGCTCCGCCTTTAACGGCGCGATGAACCAATCAGAGAGCGAGCCATCCACAGAGTGCTTTTGAATGACGTCATTGCACTTGACATTAAAAATCTGGACGGACTACATTTTCTGTTCCTTTTTCTCGCCTTTTCGTCTTTGTGGAATTGTGGATAATTCTTCCCACGCCCCCGGCTCAACTAAAATCGATTATTGGAAAAATTACGCAGTCAGACAAAAGCCACTACGAAAACCTTCTTCCAAAATTTCTGATGAAGTTTTATCTGTTGGATGCTCGATTGGATCCCAAAACTTTTTGATAAGATTTTCGGAAAATCAACATCTTCTACATATTTTCGCGTATCAGCAAAAATGGGCAGCTTCGTCTGCTTTTCTTCTTTTCAAAGAATTTCCAGTAGATCTTTCGAGATTTTCGCGAAAATGAGGCAGGGTTGTCTAATTTTCTAGAATCTCACTTTCTTTTGTATTTATTTCAAACGTTCAAAAATTGGCATTCATTAATTAAAAAAATCTGCAATATTTTCGACTATTAATAAAAAAATCTGCAAAATTTTCAAGTCGACTAAATTCTTCATAAATTGCTGATGAACGCTGATCGGTTAGTCACGCTAGTGACTAATAACAAATTAACTTTTTTTATTGCTCTTAATTAGATATTTCATATTGAGAAATTAAAGGCAAGTGGACTCAAGATGGTAACATTCAAAAGCTGATTAGTCATCGTTTGTCTTGGAAATTTCTTTGTTTTTTTTTAAATTTCTTTCTTAGAAAGTCGTCACTTTTTGATCCGAACACTGAAATTGCAAAAGCGTCGAAAAGGCAATTAATTGAACGTTTGGAGAATATTAATTGGAGCTGCAACTTTTTTTTTTCGAATTTGCCTCTGTAAGAAAGTGGGCGGAAAAATTCAGGTTTACAAGTATGAAAATATTTTAAACGTGTTCAAAAAAAATTAAAAGTTTTTGTAGATTTTCAAATATAAGTCACATCAAAATTTGAAAATATATTTCATTATGTTAAAATTATGAAAAAAAAATCGTCCCGTCAAAGTTATTTCTTGAATTCGAGAATAAGAAGCGAATAAATTATTGATGAACTGTTCACTTTGTTTTCACTCTGAACGTCCTTGGAAACCCGATCACATTTTTTTTTCAAACATTGTCACGAAAAACGTCTTGATTCAGCAGTGTTATGCCGAGAGAAGATTCGCTTCCAGAAAAATAATTCGACGTGGCTTTCCCACGAAACAAAACGATTCTTGGGAAGCAGGGGCAACATGTAGAATATCGTGACGTTTTGCGGAAAATATCAAAAATTTTCTTTTTATCATTTCGTTTGGGGTTTTAGAAATTATTTTATTGAGAAAAAAGGCGGAGAGCTCTCAGATTGTAGCGTAACAACATCCCAGTTTTACGTACAAAGGGTGGTTTTTATCCTCTCGTTAATGCGTGATGATGTTTGGTTTTTATTTTCACACATTTGAAAGAAAATGTCGTAGTGAGAAATAATAATTTAGTAAATAAAAAAACAACTCAATTCGATGGCGGCTATCTTCAAAACAAAAATGAAAGTAAAAAAAATGAAAAGTTGAAAAGGCAACTTGTTGAAATTTCTAGAAATTGGCAACTCAATAAGATTTTCCCCTATATATATTTTGTACTCAATCAATCAATTGTTTTTTTGTTTTAGTCATAGATGTGATAGGCTAAGCGTTGAAAAAGAATTTAAGCTTCAACAAACAACTCCTTCGGCGAACTAGAAATCCAAACGTGTAGTTGATCAAGTTGAAAGCATGGTTTCACGGCACTTCGTCTCTATCTTCTGTGAGTAGGTCCTTCAGTTGCACCTAGACGAGCTCATAATGTAGCAGGTCCTGTGCTGGAGCCCCGACACCGTCCACTAGAGGGAAGTCTCGGAATGAGAGCGATCCTTCCAGTGTAGAGTTTATACTGATATAATTCCCGCACAATCTAGTTCCTGCGAGTTCTTTTAGTTTTAAGAATCGTAAACTTTCATTCTTACGGGCATTTTCTGCGAAATTTACTGCAACAGTGTTCCCACACGCGCCCACCTTATCTCTGCATCTTTCTCTCTTTCTGCTCTGATATTGCCAGCCATTTTCATCTTCTCGCCCTTGGCCGTTTTATTTGACTCTCCGTTCTGTGTACCCTTTTGCTTTCGAGTTTTTTTAAATTTATTTCTGGTCACTCTGGTCTTTCCAATTCTTCGCGCTCTTTCTTTCATAGTTCCGAGTTCAATAAGTGAATTCAGCTCTAAAAAGGCCGGAAGTTGAACTTTTTGAGCTTTTAGGGCGTCGATCCACATGTTTCACGTTTTTTGAAAAAATGACTATTTTCGGAAATTAGCTCGAATTCTCCAGCTGAGTAATCATTTTCATTGTATAAACAGAGGTGGAGGATGGCTGCCCACTGGCCGCCCTGCCTGCCAATACTATCAAGATGTTTTGGAATATGCGCCCAGAAAAAATAGCGCCATACCTGACCAAATGTTTAGTACTTTTTTTTCAGAAATATGGTTTGCTCTGCTTAAAGGCATAGGGGCAGTAAAAAACGGTGTTTCAGTTCAAAGCAGTACTTTGTAGAGCTTTTTCATTGCGAGTCGAACGGTGAATTTGGAAACGTACAGAAGTTCCTAGTTTTGGAGAAAAAAATAATTCAAAGTCGGAGAGAGAAGAAAGTTTGAGTTCCCGCAAAAAGAGCGCTTTGCAGTAAAGTTGCTCTATGGACAACAGGCTTCGCCATTTTCCGGATTTTCGCTTTTTCTTTGTTTCTTAAAAAATTCCAATTTTTGTTATCATCAAAAGTTCTTTTTCGTCACAAAAGCTTTCTATTCATGTATAATTTGCAAACTTTGATCGCAAAAAGCGTTTTTTTCGTGAAAAAAATGATGATTTTACACAAGTTTCGATTGGGATAGCGATTATTTGTGTTTTCTTTATTATTGCTGTATGTTTTTTGTTTGACTAAAAGTTTTTTCAGGAAAGAAACCCTTAATTTGAGACAGAAATCCGGTTATTTCTCACAAAATGCGAGTCTAATGAGACGTCCGCAACATCGCGTGCACGACTACTGTAAACATTTGTCCGTAGGCCGATCCAAAGTTTTTCAAATTTAATGGCGGGAAAGTAAAAATCGCATTTTTTTCTTCTAAAGTTGTCACATCTGTAATTTTTGAGTACACCATTCGATTCGCAAAGAAAAACTATATAAGAAACTGCTTTCACCTGAAACCCCATTTTTTACTGCCCCTATGCCTTTAAAGAAGGTTCTCACATTCTTTTGATAATACATTTCTAAGCCCTATGTCGATAGGTATTGTGAGTCCTAAAGGTTAATTGCAGTAACGATAATCAAGTAGGTTTAACTTCTAAATGAAATAGGAAGTCTGAGGGCTTGACCTGCAGGCTTAGGCAAAGGCTTGGCCGGCACCTGGCCGACTTTCCTCTTGTATGATCCGAAAACAGGGGTCTGTGTCGAGATTGGTTGTTCCGATGATCGGAAGCTGACAGCCGGCTCAGTGCCAGAAACGGCGGACGCAGTCTCCTTCGACGTCGGCGTCTCTCCCGCCGACGGCACTCTCGTCGCCGCCTCGATCTTTGCGTTCCGTCTAGACACGACCGCCCTCTTCCCTTCCAAGAGACAGCACTTGGTCCGAACTTTTCCCTTTTTCCATCTTACTTTTTTCTCTCCGTCTACTTCTTCTCGCGCGTCTCCTCGTGTATCTTATCGGCCGCCGTCTCGCACCAAACGTTCTCGAATTTTCAAACTGACTTTCAACAATTAACTTAATGACTTATTCAAATAATTAGTACTCACTGCGCTCTTTCCTGCAGCGAAACGCTCGAAAAAAGAGTTCTCATAATACTGCAGTGTTCAGAGTACGGCCTATAAGTTTTTCTTTTTTTTTAAACTTTATTTTAACCTATCCATAATGTCGATTCTAAACCTTTTCAAGAGTTAACAAAAAGTAAACTTCTTGTGCTTGTTGAAAGATTTTTCACTCAGGAAAATCTAGTCCAGAATCCTTGCTAGTTTTTTTTAATGATGCTCTTTTAGAGACCCGGCGAATACTTGGAAAAGGCTGTAGGAAGGAATTTTTCAAAGAAAAAGAAAGATGCTCACTTTTTTTTGTCGTTTTCCGACTTTGTTTCGCTGGAAAAAACTTTTTTGGTTACTTTCGCGTTCGAATAGCGCAGAAATTCCTTCCACCGCATCGCATATTGCTCTGTTCCTATCATGAGTCAGTGTTTTGGGCAAAAAGACTTTTCGTCTTTGCAGAGAAAAAAAACCTTTTCTTTCGCTCCAATGCTTTTTTTTTCTGCCAGGGGCCGTTTCCATAACTAACCGGAAAAAGGTATTCTGCAACTTTGACTCGCCCACATCCTCTCCCTATTTTCAAAAAAAGAAATTATTATTAGCTATGATTGGTTCGTATGATCCTTCCCAGCGGGAGCAATTATCAGCTTTTCCTTGCCCTCGGTCGCCAACTCATTATCCGTTTTACCACAAAGGTCACACGCACCTTTCATTTCTGCAAATCCTCCGACGAATTGGCTTTCTCATCAGAGTGTCTCTCATGGGAGCAAAGACGATTCAAATAAGCTTTTCTTCCGTTTTTGTCACTCCCCAACAGGAAATTTGTAATTTGCGGGAATGTTTTTTAACTTTTTTTGGCTTTTACGAAGATCGTAAAAATGAAACTGACAGAATTCTTTTTTCGTATTAACATCAGTACATATTTACAACTCCTTTAATTGGAACCTGTGAAATATATCTTGATATCGCGGAAATCTTTGAGTGGCTTCGCAATCAACTCCACAAAAAGTTATGTTTCAGGGATGACCGGACGCATTCCGAATGAAGTGATCGAGTTGAGCGACGACAGCGACGTCGAAATCGATGTCGTCGGTCTGGACGACGACCCGCCACCAACGACTGTCGTCGAACAGGAATCTGAGCCGGCCTCCTTGAAACCTGGACCTCTAGGTTACTATTTTGTCGCCTTTTAGTGAATCTCTCTCTTTTTCTTCTCTCGGCTCATCGAATTCGCGCTTCCTCGTTGAGATTATCTTATTCTAATGAACTTCGGCAATTTCAAAGTTCTTGGGGATGCTGAACATCTCCTTTTCTAATTTTTTTATTTAAATTCTTTTTTTAATTTGTTATCGAGACTTTTTAAAAAGCTTGGAAAGCTCCATATATTTCCTAGATAATCTCAGAAGATTTACTTTCATTAACATGAGCTCAACACAGAAAAAAAAAGAATAAAGACTTAGAAACACATTTTCCATTTTTCTACTTGCAGATTCGGAAGCGAATAATGCCGCGGCAATCGAGAAAAAGAAGAAAAGAAACAAGAAGAAGAAGCAGAAGAAGAAGGGCGACATCGGAAGCTTGGACCAGCCTGGGCCCTCTGGCATCGACCCAAGCTCTTTGATTCCGCCTTTCAAGCCGCCTCCGCCGCCGGCGCCCGAGTTCCAATGGATTCGTATTTTTGGGTACGTTGTCCACAGAGATCAAAAGGATCAACAACAGAATCGGGATAGATGAAATTTTTGTCACTAAAAGTAGGAATGTCTCTGGTCTAAGTTCGTATGCGGTGGGTCAGCAATTGCAGTGTTTGTTTGTGTACCTGTTCAACCACGAGGTGAGAAGAATAAATAAAAACAGGGAAAAGGTGTCTAGTTACTCTCAAGAGTGAGTATACCACTTGAAGAGATAAGATAGTAATGATGACCAGCAGAAGACCAAATAGTATTCATTGTCCTGATTATTCAGATTAATTCAAAAAAAATAGTACTGGAAATAGGATCACATGAAGACTACTTCCGTTTCCCAGAGAGTCCTTTTCAAAATTAACAGAATATTTTTCCTGTTTTTTCAAATACTTTATGTAGAAGATGATGTAAAAGTTTATCAGAAAACGAAGTTAAGTTTCTTGTGAAAAAGTATTAAAAAGTTTATTTTAATATAGCTCTCTGCGTCAAATATTCTTATTTCTAAGATTTTATTAGTAAAGTTAACTATATGAATCACCATTCGTTCCACTTAAACACGGAAGTTTTTCCTAGCTTCTCTGAAGTTTGAAATCATACTTCGTCAAAACAAGGTCAAAAGTATCTAGTATGAACTTTGTGCGCGGTGTTTGTTTCCGATCCATCGGACCCAACGGCTTCGCGACGTGTAAATGTGTCGGCGCCGTCAGTCAGCCGGAGGGAACAGAGAAGTCAGAGAAACGGTCGTGCGACATTCCTTCCAGACGAGCAAAACATGTCTGCAACACTGCGCGGCTTCTTCAACGCCAATCAAAAGCTTATTTTTCGGGAATCATTTTTGATTCGGCTCAGGGGTCTTCAGATTATTTGGAGGCGGAGAGAAAGAGCGGTCAGCAATGTTTATTCTGAGAAACGAGTACGACTTGGGTGCGACTTGCATAGGCTATAGAGGTGGACGGAAGTCATGGGATTGGAAACTCCGAGCAAGGAAAATGCTCCTCTGATCGCCGAAAACCGATAGTAAGGCTGTTCAAGAAAGCAATGCATTTAATTTTTTATTTCGAAAGAAATTTGAAAGAATCTACCGAGTAATTTAAAGGGCCGAAATTTCCAGAGG
Organism: Caenorhabditis auriculariae; assembly: GCA_904845305.1. Taxonomy (NCBI): domain Eukaryota; kingdom Metazoa; phylum Nematoda; class Chromadorea; order Rhabditida; family Rhabditidae; genus Caenorhabditis; species Caenorhabditis auriculariae. The sequence continues at coordinate 6,641 of CAJGYM010000205.1, read as the reverse complement.
TATGCATTGGGAAATTTGAAAAAATTTTTTTAGGAAGAATTATTCAAAAAAAAAAAATAAATCTTTCCTATTCATGTTGACGTGCTCGCACTTTATGATCCTTCCTTTTTCTTCCGTCAACTTTTTGCTCATTCGTAGACAACCTTATCTTCAATGGGTGCATTATGAGTACACGCGTCCTCTACTCATTTCAATAAATTTCTGAATTCGATACGGTTCCCTTGGCTTCATTTACGGACTGAAAGCTGAACCAACTGTGTCAAGCTCAAAAGTTTTCTTTCGAAAACAAGCTAATACTGTTTCGATTATATTTAACATTTGATTCAATTCTAGCTCTTCTCAAAACGCGTAATCTATAAAACACAACTCCTTTTTATCTTTCTGCGTCTGATAACGATTTTATTACAGTAGACAACGTGAAAAGAGTCTTTCTGCTGAATATTCGAAAGATAAGTACGAGAATGGGAATCGTAACATATTTTCCCACCGATGAGAAAATTATTTACGAATAGAGGAAAAGGCTCTCTCCATCTAGTCCTGCTTCAAAAAACTGTGCAAAAGAAGTTTTTGCAATAACATGTGACGTTTATAACTTTTCAGACAATATTATGTCTCACAGAGTGACGCATGAATCGACGTTTGCAGGGATGAGCCATCGTCTCAAGCCGTTCTCTGACGCTCAAAGTGAAAACGAAAACAACATGAACTTTTCGGAATCATTCCGGCGTTGACTGAAAAGTTCAAGAGCGACGCAGGCGTTGTTCTTTCGGTCTGGTAAACTCATGAGATCCGGCGCTTGCAGCCAAACACAAAAAAAAAACGTTTGCAACAGACGCTTAGCAAGTCTGGGCGCGAGTCACGCGCCTGTGACGCCAGAACGCTGCTGAGGAGTGCAGAACGGAGAAAGAGAGAAAAAGAAAGACGTTCAGAGAAATGTTCTTTGGCCTTTTTGTCTGGATGCGGCAGCATGTGGCCGACAAATGGCCGCGATTGTTGCAAGACCGACAATTTATACGAATGCACCCGGAAGATCAAAATAATAGCTTTTTGCTTCTTTTCTTCCTTTTTGTTGATAGCCCTGCCCTGCTGTAGAAAAGAACTCTGGCAAAAATATAAAAAAAAAGAAAAATCCGCGAAACTGACCGAAAAACTTTGGAGAGAATTTTGACCGACAGAAATAATGGGAATCGGATTAGATTTAGCTTATTTAAAAATTTTATACTAACTACCAATGACGAAATTTTCAAATTGAGAAATGGTGGGATAGATACTGATGTTTCATAGCCCAATCAAGAATTTCTCACTGAGGTGCTTTGAGCACTGAAAAAAATCATTGAGAATTTCAAACCAATAGACGATTTCAGATATAATAAATGAAAAAAAAAAATTCTATTTTAAAGCAAAGTTTTCAGGATGCGTTTTCCATCGCTTCTGCAGAAAGGGGAACCGATGATTCCCATCATTTACGCCCAGGAAATGTTCACCGAAAAAGATATCATGTTGGACATAGCCGCGCATTTGAGTGAGCTATTCTGAGGGGACTCGAAATGTATTGTAATCCTTTAGAACACATAGAAGTTGAAGTGGTGTTGGCGACGCCAGCCGAGATCCTGCTGCTTCGCGACAACTGCGACGATCCGGAGGTGGTCTCGTTGGTCTCCGTGCCGATGGTCCCTCGTTCGGAGCTGGAGCTCGTCATGGGTCAGATCCTGACCAGCAGTGTTCCCGTCCGAGGCGAAAGTGACATTTGGTCCGTTCTCAACGATGAATAATCCACTGACCTCTTTATAGGAATGACGACGAGAGAATCATCGTCTGCCACTACAACTTCTCCGACTTTACCACGGCTAGAGACGAGCAAAGCCCTGACATCGAGGTCTACATGGTCAGTAACCTCAACTAGGCTGTCTTTTCTCATCTATGGAAGTTTACAGGGAGCCGTCAAAGGCTGGCTTTTTCCTTCTAGAATCGGATTGAGGTCTATCAAGTGCCTGACGTGCTGTCAGAAGTTCTATCCTCCTGATTTCACATATCATCATCATTTCAACGGAGTTAACAACAAGTTAGTACCGAATAAGTCCTATTTTCAAAGGTTCCCGAGAACACTGATAAAATGCTACAAGTTAATAAAACATGAGGGAAGACTCATTTTGAAAAATTAAGCTTTCGATGTGATCCAAGTTACAAAAGAAAAAATTTTTTGAAAAATTTTTTCAATAATTTGTGAAAAAAAGACCTTCATATTTTCAATTCCAGACTCCGAACCACAAGAAACTGGGGCGCAAACAGCAATTTTTGGCATCGTTGTTTGGCTCCGGCTGGCTCTTCGAGCAAAAACCGCGACCACCACATGAAATACGCTCAGTTCGTCAGAGCAAGTCTGCCTCTTCTGTCTCAGCCGATAACCCTGGAGGAGTCTGACTCCGACGTGCCGGAGAGAGAAGAAGACGACATCGATCGACTTCTGATGGCAGCCATCAGGAAGGCCGAGGCTGAAGAAGCGGAGAAAAATAAACTCAAACAGAAGAAGAAGAAAAAGAAGAAGACTAAAAAGGTCGAAGCGACGAAGCCAGTGACTGAAGCGTCGGGACCTGACTCGGAAAATGAGCCAGAAAATTTCGAGCGAGCCGAGGCAGTCGTGCCGAGCTACACAGAGTACTATCTGCACTACGAGGACGGCAGACGCGAAGAGGCCCACATTCCGTGTACCTGCGGCAAGTGTCCTGCCATGATGAAGGCGGCCAGTCGGCCGCGCGAACGTTCCATCGAAGACATCGCGCCCTACGACGTTAGTTCTCGTTCATTTTCTGAAAGAATGAGACATACTCTCCGCAGCTGAAGATATCCAGATTAAAGTGCCATCCTATAGTGCTTTCCATTGCAATTATATACTTGAATCGAAAATTCTGAAACTATCAAAATATAGTTTTCAGCAGATATTCAGAGAAAAATATAATAAAAGAATTTGAAAGAGGTGGAATAATCAGTCACAAAGTGAATTTGACTTTTTTTCCTCTAATTTAAAGTATGTAGTTTTTGAAACGTAATGAAAAATCTTCTCACATGACAATATTATCTCGAACATAATTTTTTTCTGCGCACTTTCAACAAAAAAACCTGGCAATGAAACTTCTAATTTTCAGTATGCACCGGGAGTTCCAGTGTTCAAAGTCGACAACGCGCACTACTGCAAAGTTTGTTTTATTAAAATAAACAAATTCTGGATAACCGCAAAAAATGCTTCAAAAGGATGAAGCCCTTTCTTTACGGATGTTGGTGCAGAGTTCATGTTGATCCTAGAAGTGTTTTCAGGATGATAAAAAGTGATAGAAACGAGTAACTAAGCCAAGAATGTTTCAGTGCTGCTTCGTAGACGAAAAATATGTGCGAACGTTCCTCAAGAAGCGCGAAGATGCTGGTCTTCCGACTCATTTGGCCGAAGATGAACTGCCCTACCACCAAATGAGCGATTCTTCGACTTTTGCTCCTACGACGACCAAATTGAAGCCGCTCAAAGAATACAAAATTGTCACCAAGGGGTTCCCATCCGGCGAGAACTGGTCCGAGTACATGGGTTCGTGTTTTCCCCGTTTTTTCCCCAAAAATTTCTACCTTGACTCTGAGCTTCCACTTTCCAGAAAAAACGAGCAAGATGGCAGAAACTGGCAAGCTGGCCTCAAACGAACTCCAGGCTCCTGCCATCGTCGCCTACCTCAAATCGCAGTCCAACGCGATCTACGAATCACCCGCCAAGTCGGCGTTCGTTCCTTACTCCAAAGAGGTCTCGTTTCCTTTCAATATTATAACCTATCTTCGATTTCAGAAGAAAATCGTCGACGAAAAGCCTCAGCTCAAGCCTGATGATTTCGAGATCGAAAAACCGAAAGTAGAGTGCACCGGTTGGGACTTGATTAAGGTTATTTTAAAAACCTATTACCATCAAAGATAAATGCCGCGTCTGGCGCAAGAGAAATGCGAGGTCAGTGACGGTACATTGACAAACTCGCAAACATCTAGCGCCGGTCTCGCATTTCTCTGGGCGCGAGCTCGCATTTCTCTCGCAATTTCTAAACTTTCGAAATGCGAGGTCGCACCTAGAAAAAGCGATGTTTCCGAGTGTTTCAATGTACCGCCAGCGTCTCGCTTTTATCTCGGCGGTTATTCTTATTGACTTCGTTTTTCTGTTTTTTTTTTCTCGAAGTCGACTTTTTCAGGCCGAGCAAGAGCTGCTGAAAAAGTTACCGGACGAGGTCATCTTCAAGATGTTCGGTGGCAACACGGAAAACGTCGTGCCGCAGCCGACGTACCCTTCAAAACAGCCAGAAGTCGGAAAAGCCTTCGGGGGGAAGTCAACAGCGGCGCCGATGAACCCTCTCTACCCAACTGTCCCGCCTCTCAACCAGTTTGCCGTCACTCCGGACCAGCTAAAAGCTCTGCTCGAGGTTCCAACCTTTTCTCTCTGTTTCAATCATCCGAATAAATCAGATGATGGGACTCGAAACACTCCCGTCGATGAACGACTTCCTCATGCAGAAGCAGCTGAAGCGGAAGGCCGAAGCGAACGTCGCTGCGGCTGCTGGCGCCACGCCGAACCTCGTCGCCACCCTCGAACAACTCTCTCAACTCGGTCTTCTCCCTTCCGCTAACAATGTACGACTTGCCTGAAACAATTACAGTTTCTGTTGATGCCCCTGTCCATTCCTTTTTATTTCTTACCTATTGAAGCTTTGGAGCTTTCATCATTTTTGAAATCACATTCCATATCTAGTTCTTTATATTTTTACATGTTTTCCCTTACATATCACTGGAAAATTCCTCGTTTGATTTTTATTTTCCAGTTAATGTTTTCTAAAGTTCTTTCGCATCCGAAATAATTATTTATTGCATTCTTACTGAGACCTGATATAGATTAAATTAACTGAAGCTTCGCCTATATTGTCATTTTTTTTTTCAATCGTGATAATTTACTCTGAACCTGTAGTAGTTTGATTGGATAGCCGCACTAGAGTTCTCATAAGAGCATTTAGTTCAGTTTATTTTTTACGATTGCTTAATTTTCCATCCGTCACTGGTAACCTTGTTTTGAATACTTGTAGTTTTACAGTATACCGGTTCACCATACGTTCGTTTCATTAGTTATTTAGTCCCCCAAACTTGAATTCGCCAGTCAGTTAAAGATGAAAGTGCAGAAAATGTTCGTTTTACATTAAAAAAAAGTAACAATAAACTGAAAATCGAAAAGGTCAAAACGTGAAAACGTCTCATTATGAAATCGATTTGAATCGAAACGTCTCGATGAGTTCCAAAGCACCCCGAAGCGAGGTATTTTATTTTATTTCCCAACAAAGTATTTAGTTTAGTTCACTAAAAAGCTTTTAAAAAGCTGAAGAATGTCTTGGTTTTTATTTGTTTATAGCCAACTTATAAAACATTGCTTTTTAATAAGTAAAATTCTTATAAGCTGATAAAGTCTCTGGCGAAACTGCGGAAATTTTTTCTTCAATTATGACTCTTCTATGAATATTCGAATAAGAAGAATGAATTTCTTGTACAGGTACGCATGGCTTTAGAATAACGGCACTATTTCTAGGGTTATCAACATTTTTTTGTCTTTTCGATTTGTATTATATCGAAAATTGTTTAATGTTAAGCCTTTTGATGCGAGTCCCTACACAATGATCACGTCGAAGCCGAAAACCCTAGTCAGCACAGCTGAGCTGACGGCGCCAAACCCACATCGAAGCGAAGTTAGGACTGAGATCAAGATAAAGTTAGCAGAGGCTTAGGAGTTTCCTTCGAAACACAACAAGCCTACCATGGTTCTGAGCGTCGAGGAGCGGACCGACCAGTCGCCTGGCTACGCGTTCCATTCCGACTACTCCCGCCGTGTCAAATACAGTACGTTAGAGAAATTCAAAAACCTTTGTGCTTCTCCGGATCTTGGGATATCTTTTGCAGCGCGAATAAGAAGCAAACAGGTTGAACCTGTAGACCCGGTGGTGGAAGACACGGTGCGTGGAGAGAGACACTTCCTCAATAAAATCGAGCGTTGCAAGTTGCCTATCCGACGTATTTCATTGTAAACCTGCTTCAGGAACAAACGGCTCCAGCGCATTTGTGTGTGTCCGCTAAACGGGTCTGTCCTGATCAAGGTCTGGCTTTTTCTGTTTCTTCTAAGAACATCAGTAAAATGCTGAAACTAGGACTTTCAGGAGAAGATGTTGGGAGTCCAGGAGTTCGTGCGGAAGACCAAGCAGGTCTGTTGGATCACGTGCTGTCCGCCTGTCGCTTGTTTTCTATCTAGAGTGGATACATATCCTGAATGTTAGTGAGAGGAATCGGTTTTAGGTGGCGTTCTGGCCTCCTCGATGCGAATATTTCTTCTTTCATCAACCTTCCGACGTGCAGGCTATAGATAAGGTCGAATACGAGGAAGAGGCAATCGCGATGGCGAGCCGAAAAAAGAAACTTCAAAAGATCAAAAAAGCCAACAAGCAAGAGGAAAGGTTTCGCGGAAGACAATTGAAACTTTTTGAGACATTCAATGGGCAAAACGTGGAGTATAGGAATGGCTCATCCATGTGCAGAAGATGTGAAGGATGTCGAAGGATTTATTCTCAAGACCAAACGGAGAACAGTAA
>CAJGYM010000204.1:0-73560 GCA_904845305.1 Caenorhabditis auriculariae | reverse complement strand
TTTCTGAGTTTCAGGCCGAGTACAACCAGCAGTTGATCAAGCTGAGCGGCGTGGAGGCCGTTGCCAAACAGATCGATGAAATGAACAAGCTAGAGGGAGTTCCAGCCAAAAAGGCGAGACTTCGACAGGAGCTGGACCTTGAGAAATTGGCCGAGGAGAAGAAGCAACTCGACGCGAGGCTCGATCTGATTCTGAAGGCCTATCCGGTGCGCAATTGGCTGGTCGAACAGGATTCGATGGCCTCGATGGAGTACCGGTCGGAGCTTTTGCGGGAAAGGTGCCTCTTGAGATGGCTCAGCGAGGTTGGCATCAAGTGTGTTGCCAGCCGGACCGATGAGAATGTGAGTCTGAAAAAAAAAATTTGTATAGTCCATCCCCCGCGACTTGACAGTTCTTGCGCGTCTGCGTCTCTCTGTTCCCTCACCCGTGAGGTCAGAGAAAAATGGAAACAGCACGTGAACATGAGAGGGTCGTCGAGAAACTAGGAGGGAGCAGAGAAGTCCCGCCCTTTCAAGTCGCGAAAAACGGGTTGAATTTTTTCGTAGTTGATTTTTCGTAGTTGAGAATCATGTTAAGGATTTGAGTATTTTTATTATCTTGGTAAATTTTATGAGCTTATACTTAGTGGTCCCTTCAGGGGTTAAGGGAAAAAACAGTCCGGAAAATTGGTCACTATAGTGGTAAATTTCAGGACGCCCTTTTTAAGAGTTTAGGATATAAGCCTTTAGCCCCATTAGATCTAGTGGTCCCTAGAGGGGTGTAGGGTCTAATCCCTTAGCCACTAGATATCAAGTAGTCCCTGTAGGGGTTTAGGGTCTGATCCCTCAGCCTTAAAAGGCCAAGTGGTCCCTATAGGGGTTAAGAGTCTGATCCCTTAGCCCTGCCGTTTGTGGTCCCTAGAGGGGTGTAGGGTCTGATCGCTCAACCCCTAAAGATCAAGTAGTCCCTGTAGGGAATAAGAACCTGATCCCTTAGCCCTGCGTTTTGTGGTCCCTAGGGGTTGTAGGGTCTAATTCCTTAGCCCTGTATTTAGTGGTCCCTAGAGGGGTGTAGGGGTCTGATCGCTCAACCCCTAAAGATCAAGTAGTCCCTGTAGGGAATAAGAACCTGATCCCTTAGCCCTGCGTTTTGTGGTCCCTAGGGGTTGTAGGGTCTAATTCCTTAGCCCTGTATTTAGTGGTCCCTAGAGGGGTGTAGGGTCTGATCGCTCAACCCCTAAAGATCAAGTAGTCCCTGTAGGGAATAAGAACCTGATCCCTTAGCCCTGCGTTTTGTGGTCCCTAGGGGTTGTAGGGTCTACTTCCTTAGCCCTGTATTTAGTGGTCCCTAGAGGGGTGTAGGGTCTGATCGCTCAACCCCTAAAGATCAAGTAGTCCCTGTAGGGAATAAGAACCTGATCCCTTAGCCCTGCGTTTTGTGGTCCCTAGGGGTAGGGGTCTAATTCTTAGCCCTGTATTTAGTGGTCCCTAGAGGGGTGTAGAGTCTGATGCTCAACCCCTAAAGATCAAGTAGTCCCTGTAGGGAATAAGAACTCTGATCTCTTAGCCACAATTTAGTGATCTTTGTCCTTTTCTCTAACGGGGTATTTTGCATATTTCGTTCGGAATCAAATTGAACACGGCATAAAAAAAGGAAAACTTTATCAAAATATCTTTCTTTGATATCTTTTCATTCAAGAAAAGCTTATTTATTGAATTTTTGGTATGGAAATGCTTCTTCTTTTCTAACAATAATTGACTGAAATGTCCTCTATAGGGGTCACTAACTAAAAACCCTATAGTGAACACTTATGCAAGATTTAGTGGTCCCCTATAGGGGTCAGTGAAGTAGTTTAGAGCTCCTAAGTATGCTTCAAACTTGCCTGTGCGCAAATATTGAAGAAAAAATTCTAGAAAAACGCTAAACGTTGAATTATTTCAAAACCGGGTTATAATACGTTATAAGCTTTCATTAAGGACAAACCCATCAAACTTCATAATGTTGGAAAGAAATTCATTATAGCGGAATCATTTAAAAATGAAAAAAAAGATGAAAAAAAAAACTCAGAGAATTTGGTTTTCAAAGAAAAAGTTTGGGAAAAAAAATAAATGGTTGCCCCCATGATCATTCGAAGATCATGTTTCAGGAACTGTACCAGCGACTCCACGAGTGGGTCCACATGGTCGTACTGGTGCTGAACGAACAGAGTCGGAGTTATCTAGACCTGCGGGCCAAGTGCTCCGAAACGTTCCAAGAATCGTCGAAGAAGTCGAAGATGCTCTCCAAGGAGTCGCTGATCCAGAAACTCGCCGACATGGGACTCCAGGAAGCCGGAAAGGAAAAAAAGCAGAAAGCCGGCGAAGAAGCCCAGGAAGAGGACCGGCAGGTCGAAATCCTCCTCCAGAAGCTCCGGAAGAACTTCAACTCGAGGGATTCCAGGATCTTGGTTAGGAGTTTCATGAGGGATTTCGAACAAGAAAAAGTATTGTGTCGATGAAAAGGGGAGAAGCATGGTGATAGTCAAAGATAAAGGGTTTTGGAAAATAACTGGGCAAGTAGAGAGATCTGTTAGTCTCAAATAAGGGGTTGGTCTACGAAGTTTGAAAAAAATAAAGAGGGAAGAGAATTTGAAGGATTGGAAAATTTTACTTTTAAAAATTAAAAAACTGGGGAACTATGCTTATGTAGAAGATAAAAAAACTATGAATAATTTTTTTATTTCACTAAAAATAGTTCAGAAAAAAATCCCCAAAACAGCAAGATTCATTAATTTATCTTCAAAAAGAGATTTTTTTTTTTTGAGATCTTATTTTGACTGATAAATTTCAAAAAGCAATTAATACTTTATTTTTGAAAAAAAGGAGAACCGTTTTCAGGCCGACATTGAAGGGCATAGACGGTTGATTATGTTGATTCAGTACAGTTTGCCGGATTCGTGGCGTTTTTCATTGTAGTCTGGTGGGTTGGAATTGATTGAAACATCAGTAAATAGATACTTTACATTGTAAAACAATAAAAATTACATTATTTAAAAAGTTTTTTTCAAAGAAGTTTTTAGCTAGTTTTTCTAAAAAAATTTGATTTTTTTGTGCGACTTTTTTTGAATTTTTAATAAACAATTTGAATTTGTGCCCGACTTTTTTTGAACTTTTTTTCTTCCTGGTAAGTATTTTTAATGAATCAGTTTCAGGTGGAGGCCAAAAATTTACAAACCGGGAACTTTCATAGCGAAATGGTTTCCTTCCAAGGCGAGTTTAGATTGATTTGAGGATCATTGAAAAAAATAAAATACCAAAAATGGCAAAGTTTAGGAATACACATCGAAATTTTTCAAAAGGAGGATTTTTGTAAATCCTTTAGATGTTAATAGAAACTTCTCGAAAGCTCCTTCTAACAAAAAAGTTAATTTTTCACTTTTAAGTTGGAAAATTCGGAAGTTTGGTCAGAATAATCTTTGATGTACCAAACACGGATCCCATAACTATCAGGCTGAAAATTTTGCTATTTTTCGAGAGAAGCCTCATTTTTTCAAGAAAATAATCAAAAGCCGGATTTATTCACTTTTTTAAGAGTTTGAGCTTCCCTTTTTCGAAAATTAGTAAGTTGGCTAGGTTGAGAGGATTTTCATTTGGTATGTCGAGAATTTACGGAAAAATTCACGTTTTGAGTAAATTACCTTCCTTGTCGAGTTGGTATTTAAAATATACTCATACTAATTTGAAATAACAGATTTTTATCTTATAAATATCATTTTCTTTCGTTTTCGAAAAAAATCCTGAAATCTACGAGAAGTTTGGTATATAATCTCAAGGTTTTCCACATTCGACAGTTTTTCTTTCTCTTTTTGAATTATTTGCTTGATTTTTAGCCTGAAACTCGGGAAAAAAAAAATCCTTTTTTGAATTTTCGATGTTGAAGGAAATTTCGAACGGATTTTTCAGAAAGAAGTCGTTTATCCATGGGCGCCGTGCCAAACGGAGGCCCAGATGTACAATACGCTGATAAGGACCCTCGAAGTTTGCTTCGAATGCGACATGGTTCACTATAAATCTTGTTGAATCTTTAGTGGCCACTTAAGAGGTTCCTCAAGGGATAGTTGGACACTAAACACCCCTATCTTGCGTCTTAGTGGTCACTATAGTGGTTTTTTATCTGGCTGGGAAAGTTTTTAGTGGCCACTAAAGAGGCTCGTCAAGCGCTACTTGGAGAGGACACTGTAGTGACCACTAAACCCACCTCGATAGGGGCCTCTGTTTTCCGTTTTAGTGGCCACTTCAGTAGTTCCAGTACTCCTTACAGTAACTCTGATAATTTAAAAACAAACAGATTGGACCAGTTATGTTGATCCATTGACCCCTGAAGTGGCCACTAAAATTTTTAGTGGTCTAGTAGCACTTAGACTTCTATAGTGGTCCCTAATGTTTAACCCCTTAACAAGCCACTAATTTGACAACTAGAGTGGCCACTAAAACGTCAAAACCCTATAGTGGCCACTAAAATTTTCCCAGTAGTGTTAATTTTTGGGGTTTTTGTAACGACGTTCTTCTAGCATTATAGCCATTCCAGGTCTTGAGTGGATTTCGCAAAATTCAGAATAGCCGTGAAAGAAAGAAAGAGATAACTAAATTTTGGAGAGTCAGAGATAATTTTCTGAACACGGCATTAAATTCGAAATCTGTGCAGATAATTGAGTAAATATTCTGATTTTTAGGTTCAAAAAAAATTTTCTTTGAATTGTTTTAGTTTGATAGATTTAACTGAGAAGCAAAATTTGAGAAAATATTGATCATATGGAACATTTTGAACTCGAAAAATAAGTATTTCAGAAAGTGTTTAGGAGAGTGGACTCGGCATGAGTACTGGCAAGAGAGCTGACTAATGTCTGACCTTCCTGTTTCTATTCTAATTTTTATATGTTTGATACAAACTTTTTCTTGTTTTTTGCATCTTGACCAGAGCTGTGCGTTGGGCCGAGGTTAGTGGCCGAATCGGCCCACAATCGTGGCAATAGCGAATTTTTATCTTTCATTTCATGATTTAGATTACATAATTTTTCTTAATAACATGTTTTCGATCACTCACTCCCCCATTTAAACGTTCTATGAAAGTTTCGAGAGAAAAAAGTTCGAAAAGTGGCAAATTTTCGACCGCTTCGCGACCGCGTTGCAATACTGTGGCCAGCCCGGCTGGCCCAGAGCACTACTCTGATCTTGACACACATATATATATATATATATATAATTTATCATTAGATTTTTCAATTTTTTTATGGTTTCAGCGTTTTTTTCTCGATGATTTTGATTTTTCGTAGCTTTTTTTGAATAACTTTGATTTTTTTCATGATTTCTTTCCCCTTGGTTTCGTTGAATTTTTTTCTCATTTTATGTTGATTCTCAACGTTTTTTTCCTTTGACTCTCAGTTTTTTCAATACGGAGTCCAGTTTCTGTGCCACTTTTGATGTTAAGAACTTGAAAATTTCGATTTCTATTTTTTTCTAACATTTTTTTGTTCTCGTTTTTCTTAAAAGTTGATTGTTAATAACTGATTTTCCTTCCAACTTGAGGACTTCTTTATTTTTTTTTTTTTTGTACTCTCCGTTTTTTTCGTTTAAGTTTGGCTAAAGTTGTTGTCGGGATATTTTTTTGTTATTTTTTTATTGTTTTAATATTGTTATTTTTTTGTTTGTTATTTATATTTTCTGCGTCATTTTTTTACTTTTTAATAAATTTTTTTCCTGTTCAAATTTTATCGTTATTGTTTTTTTCATTGGCCTTGAGCCTATGTTCATATTTTCAAAATTGACTTTGCTTTGCTTAAAAGATTCATTTTTTAAACATTTTTTTCAAGTATGTGAAGAATAATTTTGTTAAAATAAGCTATGGAAAATCGAAAATGATTTCATATAAACTTTCAAAATACAAATTTCATTCTAAAATACTTCTTTATAAAAGTTGTTTTTTTTTCAATATTCGAAAATAGTAGTAAACAATGACGTTACAACATTAATTATAGGCAAAAAAATCGAAAAAGTAGCTATAATTTTCCGTTTTCATTTCAAACATCGTCGTTTTCTTCGCTCGCCATAATGGACCACAACATCAAAGGGAACGTCGACAAATTCGGAAAAATGTTGGTTTTTTTCTAATTTTCCTGAAAAATATTTAAAAAAAGTTGCAATGAACTCTAGAGTCGTTTCCAAGTATAGGACAGCTGAGAAAATATTATTTTTTTTTAATTCGAAAATCTCTCCACGTGCATTTGAATAACAAGGGGAAAAAAGTGAGAGGTGAGAAAAACACTATTTTGAAGATATGTATAAAAAACGCGGGGTAGCGCGGGGAGGGTTCGAGATTTGAACAAACAAGACTTTATATTTGCCAGTCAGTTCCTTTTTTTTTCGTCTCTTGTGCTCGGTGGCACGCAGATCTACTCGCATCCCCATCGATTGGATTTTTGACAATTTTTTGAATTTCTGATGTTTTTCCATAATATTGAAGTTCCATAGAAGGTTTTCACAATTTTTCCGTTTTTCGACATTTTTTGTTCTTTGACAATTTTTTGAATTTCTGATCTTTTTCCATAATCTTGAAGTTATAGAGTTAATTTTCACAAATTCTCCCCGTTTTGAAAATTTTTTCTTTTTTGATATTTTTCCATAATATTGAAGCTCCAGAGAGGATTTTTCACAATTTTTTTGTTTTTTGACAAATATTTGGTTTTTTTGATAATCTTCCATGATCTTGAAGTTACAGATTTCGTTTTCACAATTTTTTTCCCTTTTTTTGACATTTTTTTATGTTTTGATACTTTTTTTCCATAATCTCAAAGTTCCAGAGACGGTTTTGACGGTTTTCAGTTTTTTGAAAATTTTTAAACTTCTGATATTTTACCATAATCTTGAAGTTAAACAGACGGTTTTCTCTTAAAGTTACAGAGTTAATTTTTACAATTTTTCCCTTTTTTGACATTTTTTTTTAAAAAATATTTTGATACTTCTTCCATAATCTTGAATTTCCAGAGAAGGTTTTCTCAATTTTTCCCTTATTTGACAATTTTTTGATTTTTTTGATACTTTTTCCATAATCTCAAAGTTCCAGAGACGGTTTTGACGGTTTTCAGTTTTTTGAAAATTTTTAAACTTCTGATATTTTTCCATAATCTTGAAGTTAAACAGACGGTTTTCTCAATTTTTCCCTTATTTGACAATTTTTTTTATTTTTTTGATACTTTTTCCATGATCTTGAAGTTACAGAGAGGATTATCACAATTTTCAGTTTTTTTGACAGTTTTTCTGTATTTTTTTCTATATTTTTTTCCATAATCTTAAAGTTTTAAAGATGTTTACCACAATTTTCCGCCTTTCCCAATTTTTTTATCATCTAGAGTTTTTTTCGAAATTTTATACGTCCAAAAAAATGCGTTCCAACAAGGAAGGTCATTTTACCTTGTCATCAGGGATTTCTCTAAAATTTCGCCAGAATACTCCTTGATGTACCTCAAGAAGATTCTGAAGGTCCCAAACTGCCCAACTTCCCAGTTTTCGAAAAAAATGAAGGCTCAAAGCCCTAAAAAAAGCTTTATTTCAACAGATTTTAATTTTTTTATTTTTGAGGAGAATTTTTTTCAAAAAAATAGCTTTTCCATGAAGTTCCAGAGATGATTTTTTTAAAAAAATTTTTCCGATTTTTTTCAAGTCTTTTTATCAGTTATAATGTATTTTCGAATTTCTATTCCTTAAAATTCGCCTTCTAAGGTCGTACAGCTCTGAATTTTCACTGAAAAAAAGTTCAGCCTTCAAATTTTTTTATATTTTTTTATTAATCAAGATAGCTTTTTAATATCCCTCTCCTCATTATATTATCAAATAATTTTGTCCAACTTTTTTTTAAACGTTCATGGAAAGGCTCAAAACGGTTTTAGGCCTTAAAATAGTTTTACTTTGAATCATTTTTCCCCAAGGATGTCGGAAAAACGGAAGGTTTTCAAGCTTTTTTTGGAGTATATATATTTTTTTGGCAAATATACTTCCATCTATACATCATCAGCTTCGATTTTCGTAAGCCTAAAAAAAAGAAACCATCGAACAAAATTCCAACAAACAAATAAACAAAAAACCAAACGTGCGGAAAAAGTTTCTCTGTGGAGGGGGCCCGGAGAGTGCGAGTAATGAATGCCAAAAACATTGGCGGCGGTTCGAAATGAGCCATTTTAACGGGAAAACGCTCGGAAACAGATGCGCGGCTCATATCTCGGATCCGATTCTCAACACGACGACAAAACGTGTTGCCCTCCCCCATACTTTACATGATCTTTTCTTTCTCGAAAAATTGTATATTTACTGGTCGAAAAATTCGATTTCCTTTCACACACACTCACTCACTCACACACAGGCAAAACAAGACACGGCGGGGCGCCTTTTTTCGTCAAATTTCTCCGATTCGAAAAAGTTATGCCTTGAAAATATGTAATTTTTTTTTGGGCTCTCACTAGTCCCAGCGCCTTTTGACACGGGTTTTGATGATTTTTAAGCGCCGAGAACTGTTTTTATCAGCCTTTCGTGAACTATTCTCGTAGGAACATCAATTAAAAAAATGTTGTTGAAGTTTTTAAGAAGTGAAGTTTTTTTGAGGTTTTTCAAGCTTCGAGAACAGTTTTTATTAGCTTTTTCTGTTATAATCTACTCTTCCATCATTGTTTTTTAAATTAATTAATCTATAAATTCCAAAAAGGACTTCTTAAAGCTTTTTTTTGAGAAGTTATGTCTAAAAATATGTAATTTTTTTGGGCTCTCACTAGTCCCAGCGCCTTTTTGACACCAGTTTTGAGGTTTTTCAAGCCCCAAGAACAGGTTTTTTTCTTTTTTATTTTTTTTATGTTATCTTTTTAAATATCACCATACCACCCCGATATTGCGAAAATAAAATGATTAAATTTAAAAAAATATCAATTTAAAGGATTTTTAAAGTTTTTTTGAAAAGTTTTGTCTAAAAAAATATGTGCTTTTTTTGGGCGCTCAGTAGTCCCAGGGCTTTTTGACATGCCTTTTGAGGGCTGTTGAGCCCAGAAAACAGGTTTTATTAGCTTTTTTTCTGTTATAATTTACTCTTCCATCATTTATTTTTTTAAACTAATTAATAAATAAATTCGAAAAAAAGGACTTTTTTTGAAGGTTTTTTTGTGAAGTTATGCTTGAAAAAAATGTTATTTTTTTGGGCTTTAGCACTTTTTCGAGCGCCTTTTGACATGCTTTTTTTGAGGTTTTTTTCAAGCCGAGAACAGTTTTTATAACCTTTTTTTGAACTGTCCTCTTTCCTCTATCAATTAAAAAGATTTCTGAAGTATTTTTTTGGAAAGGTATTTCAAAAATATGTACTTTTCTTGGGCTCTAATTAGTCCGAGCGCCTTGTGTTTTGAGGTTTTTTAATCCCCGAGAACTGTTTTAATCAGCTTTTTCTGCTGTAATGGAATATTTTGAATTATTTCTTTTTTCGTTCCAATTAAAAGAACTATTTGAAGTTTTTTTAGGAAAAGTTATGCTTGAAAATATGTATTTTTTTTTCTGAACTTTCACTAGTTCCTGCGCCTTTTGACACGTGTCTTGAGATTTTTTTTAAAACTGGTTTTATTAGCTTTTTCTGTTGTTTTTGGCTCCCATTTTGCTTTTTCTTGAGTAGTAACTTCAAAAATTCAATTAAAAGGGCATTTTCAAGTTTATGGTAGTTCAAATTTGTGGCTTTCGGACCGATTTTTTTCAAAAAAAAAAAAAATCAGTTCATAATTCCGTTTTGCTTGAAGTTTTTGGCAAGTTTCATTTTTTTGAGGCTGTTTTGAGACTTTAAGGCTATTCTTGAGGCTTACATGTTTTTTTGAATGGAAAGTCAGATTAAACTTTTTGAAGATGTTTTACGATCAAAAAAACTAATAATCTATTAAAAAAAGTATTGAATCATAAAGGGGCCGTGCTCAAAAAAAGAATAATGAAAAAGTCTTTAAAATGTTTTTTTATTCTAAAAAAATCCCATGTTACATTAGTTAAACTTTTTTTCTATTGCTAGCCAAAAAAACCTCCGAATATTCAAAGTGAAAGATTTTGTTTGAAAAGAAGAAAAAAAAAAGAGAAAACGAAAAAAATTGGCTGGAGTTTTTCTGACATTTGCATAATTTGAAGAGACTGCGCGGCGGCGGCTTTTTGCCCCGATTTGAACCGATTTCCGGTGTGTCGTCCCCTTATCCACTTTTTCTACTTGATTTGCAGTTTTTCCTCGGTCTTTCCAAAGTAGATTCCAGGTTTTTTGGAGTTTTCGGAGGAAAAAAAATGGGGCTTTTCGGAAATTTTTTCCAAATTGTACTGTACGAATTTTTTTGAGTCTGATGTATTTCTTTTTGGTTAGTACGAAGAGATTTTTTTGAAATTGCAAAAAGAAAAAAAGCTTGGATAAACTTTGAAGTTTATTCTGTAAAAATTTTTCTGGACATGCTATTGAAAAAAATTAAAAAAAGTCTCTTTTTTTAAGTCAAATTTTGTAAAAATAGCGTCATGGGAAGTTTTTTTCAAAAGGAAAGTCCTGGAATCCTCTAATCCTGATTCGAATTAGGGAGAAGAAGCCTGAAGTCATTCATTTTTTTAGAATATGTACTATTTGCTACATGGCTTTTTAAGTTTAATTCAGAAAAAAATTTCTTTTTTTTCGGTTCAAAACAAATTTCCTCAATAAATTACGAGAGAAACGATGTTTTTTTACCTGAAGATGAATCATACTTTCTCAAACTTTAATCATATTTCTCTCATTTCCATAAGATTTGAGTCATTTGGAAGCTACTTTTCGCCTCGATTCACCCTTAATCTCCACCCACATAAAAGTCCTGAGAAGCCATTTTCATTGATCTCGAGTTTTTGCACTTTTTTCAAAGGTTCTCGGGAAGCTTTCACCTTTTGAAAGTTATCATTAGTGCATTATTTACAAGGCCCAGTTATTTCTGCATAAATAGACATACTGGGAGAATTTTTAGTGGCCACTATAGGGTTTTGACGGCTTAGTGGCCACTATAGTGGTCAAACTTAGTGGCCACTTAGGGGTTGAAAATTAGTGGCCACTATAGAGGTCTGAGGGCTACTACGAGACCACTAAAATTTTTAAGTGGTCACTTTAGGGTATCAATGGGCCAACATAACTGGTCCAATCTGTTTTTTTTAATGATCAGTTTTTTCTAAAAATTTTCCCAGTAATTGCAGTAACTTTAAAGAAGATTTGTTCTAAAGTAATTGGAATACCTAAATCTTTTTTTAACTGACTATAAACGGCTTCAGAAAAGAAAGAAGTCATTCATCCAGCTTTTCGGGATTTTTTTCTCTTCACGTAAATTTTCTCTAGGCTTCTTTTATTCGGCTGAATTTAGTCTTTGAGGAGCAAAAATTAATTTTTTTTCGGATCAAATTTTGAAAAAAAATGGATAGTTTTTCGTTATGTGGAATAAGCCCCCCGCTCCCCGTAGAAATCTTGAAAAAAATACTCCAACATGCCCTTTTTTAGAGTTTCCAAAAGAAAACTGGCAAGTTGTTCTTCTTCTTGTTGGGGGGAAAAGTTTGGAGGGAGGGGAAAAGCCGGTGTTAACCTGGTTACCTTCAGCTTGGTCCCCACTGAATTGCTTTGTTGGAAGACTTTTCCGATTCTTTTCCTCATCAATTTGAGCTTTTTTGGTTTTACTCCGTTCTGTTCGTGTTTTAAAGGTGTAAAGTTTGAACTTTTTAAGGTTTGTTGCATGAGACTCGGCCCTTTTCATAGTCCTGAAAAAATATTTTTTTAGGAAACTCCATTCTATAACTATCAAACGAAATGAACTCCTGAAAAAACGCCGAAATTGACCTTCATAAATTTTTTCGATTTTTCATGGGCTTCCAATTCATTTATTAAGCATAAAATCACACTCCAAACTCAATTTTTTCAATATTTGAAATACCTCGGATATTGGTAACGCAAACGGACGTGCTAGGGATCACTTAAGAGTGCTGACGCTACTATAGGGGTCACTAGAAATGCACAGGAACGTCCGTTTTGCGACTCCAATAACTTTGAAACTCATAAAGGGCTTTATTTGGACTTAAAAAGGTTTTCAAGCAATAAGAAAATTTTCCAGTTTTATTAGATAACTGGGAAAATTTTTAGTGGCCACTATAGAGGCTCGCCAATGACTACTTGGAGAGGACACTAAAGTGGCCACTAAACCCACCTCTATAGTGGCCTTTATTTTCCGTTCTGTTGGCCACTTCAGTAGTTTTCATCCAGTATTCCTTCCAGTAACTCTGATAATTTAAAAAAAAAACAGATCGGACCAGTTATGTTGATCCATTGACCCCTAAAGTGTCCACTAAAATGTTTAGTGGTCTAGTAGTAGCACTTAGACCTCTATAGTGGTCCCTAATGTTTAACCCCTTAACAAGCCACTAATTTGACTACTATAGTGGCCACTAAAACGTCAAAACCCTATAGTGGCCACTAAAATTTTCCCCGTAACAAAGATAGAACTTCCTCCCTTTTCCTTCTTTTATTTCGGGATAAACAATTTTCAAAGCTTTTGCCAAATTATCAAGCCTCCTAAACCGATGGAATTTTGCACTATGACGTGAAAAATACTTTCAAAAATAGACAAAAAACAAAGTTGACAAGAAAAGTTTTTTTTTAAACAGAAGATAATGGAAATGTGAAGAAGCTTATCTCCACGCGGGAAGAACCGCCGCCGCCGGATTTAGGATCCCCGGAAAACGGAGGCATTTCCTGACAAGGAAAAGCGGACGTTTTTACGACCACTTGGCCCAAACTCGCTTTGGTATTCTCAACACTTCTTCTTCTTGTTGCAAACTTGGCAAGAGCTCGAGAATTTATTTTATTGCGTCTTTTTATTGTATTTCAGTTATTTTCATCGTTTTTAAGTTTTTTTTTACTTGGAAGGTCTGAAATGCTCCATATTCACTTTTTAAACCATTTTTCTTGTAGAGGTTAAAAAAATCTCAATTCGATCTCTTTTACTGCTTTAGAGAGGAAGACAAGGTGAAAAGTATTTTTTTTTACTCAAAAGATAAAATTTTGACATCAAAGTTTCTTACTGATGAAAGACTTTTTTTCAAAAAAAGTAATTTTTTTGAACAAAATAAACCTTTTATAGTGTTTAGAGGCTTTAAAATCATAGGAATGAACTAAAAGCCGAAAGTCCCAAAAATCCATCAAGTTTGAAGTAACAATGCCATAACTTTCATGTGATGTCGAACTTTTTTGCTCTTTTCTCAATTTTTCGTAGAACTTGGGCACGAAAAAGAACGATTTCCGCACCTTTTATGACCTTTGGACAATTTTCTTTTTTGACGATCGGGTAAAAAATAAGTTTTAGTCATGCTGAGAACCTCATTATATACGGACTTGTTTACTTTTTTTTTCATTTTCGGGTTTTTTTTTGTAAAGTTTAACGAAGTAACTAGAGAACAACGTTAATATGAAGAGACGCCAGAGAAAAAGAGATTCTAGCTTCTCTGGCGTCTCTCCAGGCTCCCGCTGCTCTCTCAAGTTCGAATATCAGTCTTTCCTTTTATTTTCTTCTTTCTTTTTCAGTTTTCATGAATCTTAAGCACGCAAAAGAACGATTTCCGCACCTTTTATGTCCTTTGACAATTTTTCTTTTTTTGATTTTTTTGATAGAATATAAGTTTTAGTACTCCTGATACGGGGGTATGAAAACAAGATTAGCGAAATTTGCGTTGGCGAACTTATCGAAGACCGCGAAATCGCGGGCGGTGTATGCCACCGTGTATGCATACTGTTTGCGCAAAAATCAATAAACACCTTTCCGACGGAACTTTTTCCGACTTTTTGCCTCTTTTTTTCAAATTTTTTTGATTTCGTCACTCATTTTTGGTTTTTTTCTGTTATTTCATCTTTTCCATCGCATTATGATCCTCTGGTACGTATTGTTCCTATTTTTTTTCTCGATAAAAAAATATTTATCCGATAGGAAACGATGTCAATGAAAAAGATTTGGAAACAACAAATTTATGGACAATGGTGAAATAAAATGAAATAAAAACAAGAAATTGGGAAAAATAAGAAATGACACGAGAAGAATGTGAAAGATATAGGAAATTTTTTTGATGTTGCCCGAAACGAAAAACAATAATTTACAGATTTGTAGGAATCAGTGTCACTCAAGTAATCAAGCATGTCATCCAATGTTTCTCTCATAGCTCTTTCTTCTTCACTCATTCTGTAATTGAAACGCAGAAAAAAACTGTTATAAACAATGTTCCAACAGCCATCACGACGAAAAATTATTCCAAAAAAATATTTTTTTGCTTCAAACAAAAAAATTGAGGTCTCCGATACAAGGATCATAATGCGATGGAAAAGATGAAATAACAGAAAAACCAAAAAAATGAGTGACGAAATCCAAAAAAATTTGAAAAAGGCAAAAAAAGTCGGAAAAAAGTTCCGTCGGAAAGGTGTTTATTGATTTTTGCGCAAACAGTATGCATACACGGTGGCATACACCGCCCGCGATTTTGCGGTCTTCGATAAGTTTGCCAACGCAAATTTCGCTAATCTTGTTTTCATACCCCCCCTGATACATGTAAGAATCTCTTATCACACGCAAACTCCTATGCATAATCATTTTCGTGCCCTTTTTTTTTGTGAGGTTCAACGAAGAAACTAGAGAACAACGCTAATATGAAGAGACGTCAGAGAAAGAGAGATTCCAGCTTCTCTGGCGTCTCTTCAGGCTCCCGCTGCTCTCTCGAACTCTAAAATCAGTCTTTTCTTCTATTTTCTTCATTCTTTTCAGTTTTCATGAATCTTGGGAATGCAAATAACAATTTTTACACCTTTTTTGTCGTTTGGACAATTTTCTTTTTTGATTTTCGGATGAAAGATAAGTTTTAGTGCAGCTTATACATGTAAGAACCTCATTAAACGCAGACTCCTTTACTTATTTATTTTCGGGTCTTTTTTTCGTAAGGTTTAAAGAAGTAACTAGAGGACAACGCTGGTATGAAGAGACGTCAGAGAAAGAGAGACTCTAGCTTCTCTGGCGTCTCTTCAGGCCCCCATGTTCTCTCGAACTCGAAAATCAGTCTTTTCTTCTATTTTCTTCATTCTTTTCAGTTTTCATGGAACTTGGACACGCAAAATAACATTTTTCGCACCTTTTATGTCCTTTGGAGAACTTTTTTTCAATTATCGGAGTAAGATGTTTTAGTACGGCTTGTACATGTAATAACCTCATTACATGCAGACTCCTTTACTTATTTATTTTCGTGTCCTTTTTTGTAAGGTTCAACGAAGTAACTAGAGAACAACGTTAATATGAAGAGACGGCAGAGAAAGAAAGATTCCAGCTTCTCTGGCGTCTCTTCAGGCTCCCATTGTTCTCTCGAACTCGAAAATCAGTTTCCCCTCCATTTTATGAGATTTTCCACGGATATGAAGACAAAAAGCCTCTTAGTTGAACCCCAGCAGCCAAACCTCGACGGCAAATAGAAAAAGAAGGGGCTCGAATTTCTTGTGGTTATTGCCGATTTTCAAGGATGCCTTCCAATATATCCGGCCGTTTGTGTTGGTTCGAAGGCTCTCATTTTTCTCATTTCCTTCGCCATTGCTTTGTTTGCGCCTTTTTTTTTGTTGTCCTGCCGCCCGATTGGAATACTCCTATTTTGGTGTGACGACGTTTTTTTTTTCATTCAACTTGGGGTCAACTTTTTCGAAAAACTTTTTTCTGCGTTTTAATTGAAGAATGGGCCTCAGGAAGAGCCTAATTTAAGTAAAATTGATCTTTAGGAACTTCAGAGTGGTCCCTATAGGGGTCCCCTCTCGGAGTTTATAGCTTTTCTTTTTTTCTGGAACTCGTAACAATGTTTTTGGTAGTTTCCAACCTTCTCTTCTCAGTTTTTGATTTTTTGCAGAAGTTAAGGGAAGATTCTGGTTTTTTTGAAATAAAAAAATAAACTCTAGAAAAAGATAATCTAGAATTTTGAGCGATTTCTCTGTTTTTTTCGAATCAATTTTTGTGGTTTTTTTATATAACTTTTAACACTTTTCAGTGCTCCAAATTTTTTTCATCTGAAAAACTTGTCAATTTTAGTACTTATTTATGATGAATAAAACAATTTCGATTAAAAAAAGGAAGAAATACAAAAAAATAAATCTTTAAAAATTCAAATAAATTCAAAAAAATGTTAATGATTTTTTTCTATTTCCTGAGGTGCTAGTAGTGGATATGTGGAGTTTGATCTTTTGATCTTATTCATCTATTATTTTTTTCTACGCTTTCTGAAGATTTTTCAGTTTCTCGAATACACCTGTATAGGTTTTTTGGACGAATTATTATGGAATACGCCTTTTTTGGAGCCCCCTTGGCCATAAATCTACTTTATGCGCTGTACAACTTTCAATTAGGCCAAAAGTGACTTTCTATTCGGAACTTTTTGTCTTTTCTTAGCTATTTTTCTACTTTATTCATTTATTTTTAGTTAAGTCATCGATGAAGTAAAATAAATGAAAGGCATCAAAATTGAACGAATAACTTGACTAGAAACATATTTTGAGTTCTATGAGGTTAAAGACAGAAAAAAACATCCTTTTTTTGAATTCGGGTTTTTTTGAAGTCTTCTGAGAGCAAAAACTATTAGGAAAAGTTCAAAAATATGTTTTTTGAAAAATCTCTACAACTTGTACATTTTTTTCCTTTTTTTCAATTCTTTTTCTGATTCAAGAAGGTGGGCAGATAAGCCGCAAAAAATGGGATTTTTTTGGTTTAAGAATGATTTTTTTGAGAGCGGATTTGATCTTTTAGTTGTAGCGATAACTTGGAAAAATGGAAATTCATACAAATCTTCGAAAATAATACTTGAGCTCCAGTTTTTAAAAGCCAAAATTTAAAATTAGGTGAAATTATGAAGTTTGCTAGTTTTTTTGACTACTGAGTTTACTAGGAAATAGAAAATTTTAAGTTTTCTTCTGGTTTCTCTACAACTTTGTGTCGTATAAAGTTTTGAAGTCCAATAATTCAAAAAAAAAAAACAAGGTTTGAAGCGACCTTTTGACTTTTTTTCGATTTTAGATATGTCCATTTTGCTGAACAGTAGCTTTGAATCTTTTACTTTGATTTTTGAATTTGGATTGGATAAGGGAATTTTTCATGACGCGAAATTGAACTGTAATGCTATTCAGATTCGAAGATCTCTTGTAAAGAATAATAATGAAATTTTCTGGATTTTTGATCAAGCCCTTTGAAGGAGTTTACGAAACTCTGGAAATGACAAGGAATTTTCTAAAGAGGGCTTATGCTTCTCCTAACAAAAACTCGAAAAACTTCCCATTTTCAGCCTGGATTTCCGAGTTTTGTTATACTTGTGAGAAGGATTTCGGATGAATATATATCTTTCATCGCCTAATCCGTCGAAAGTGTAAACAATCGCCATCGGCTGCTTCAATTTCCTGCCTTTCAAGTTTAATTTCCTGGCTTCGAAACGATATTTATCACTGATATACCCTGATATCATCATTCTTCCCAACCCAACATCCCAAATGTATACTGCTTCTGCTGCTAATATGCGACACCCGAGCCCTTCTTCGGCCCAAACGCGCTCGGGCCAACGGCCCAGGCGTCGAGCGGCCCATAAAAAGGCCAAGCGGAGGCCGTATTTCCCGAAAACGGTCATGCCTTTGGCGGCTGTCAGTCATGATATCGCGATGACGACTCTTGTGAGTTTCTTTTGGCGGCATGTTTGAAAGTACTGGAGTTCTGGGATATGCTAGAACTGAACGGTTTGAAAAAAGATATTCTATATTTCAAAAATGTTTTGAAAAAAATTATTGCTACTGGCTCAAAAAATCGTAATCCTGATAGTCTTCATTCGCGTCAATTCCAAATGCGACTCTCCTGTGTATTTTTGGCGGACTCTTCAGGGTTTTTTTAATTGCAGTGGCCCCTTTGAGTGGCTTCTTTAAAAGTCTAAGTGATATTTAGGCGACTAAAACTCCTAGAGTGGCCACTCAGATTGAAAAATCAAGAATACGACGATTTTGAGATTATTTATATTGGTTTGAGAGTTTTTGGGGCAAGTTTACTGAAAAAAATAGTGAAATATTTGTTTTCCAAGCTTCATTTTCACGTTTATATTGAAATCAGAAAGATTTTAAATCTGAAGTTTTTCCGAAAATCAAAACTCGGTAAATTTTTTTGCTAGTTTTCGTAGCAACAACGGAATTTTTATTTCAACCTTGATTTTTTTCAGTAGTCTTTGAAACGGTAAAGTTTACGAAAGCACTAATCTGACGTCATTGTTGACATTTCCAAAAGCTTAGCCCGCAGTTTTTGAAGATAAGGTGAATTTGGCGACCTAAATTTTGTCAAAACTGGCTTTTTTTCCGAGTTTTTCGAGCTCGGCGGCGAATCTTCTATTAAAATGTTCTTTGTATTAATTTCTATACATTTTCGAAGCAGGTTTCTTCGAAGCCAAGCTTAACGAAGCCACAAAAAGATTACTTCCGATGAAAACAAGGAAGAAAATCAATATGAAGCTATTCTTGCAATTATATAGCGTCTTCTGGATGTAGAAGTCACGATCTTTCATAGTTTATTTCTTGAAAATGTTCAAAAAGGAATTTTTCATAGTGATGAGGCTGTTTTTCTTCTTGATACTTGCTCCATCGATAACTAGGGCTCAGGTTCGAAGTAATTCACCTCTATAGTGGCCACTATTTTCCGTTTCAGTGGACACTTTAGAGGTGTATCTACTACTACTACTGAACTAAATAGAACTTTAGAGGTGTTCTATTTAGTTCAGTAGTAGTAGTAGTAATACTTAGACCTCTATAGTGCCCACTAATTTTCAACCCTTAAGTGGCCACTAATTTGACTGCTATAGTGACCACTAAAACATCAAAACCATATGGTGCCACTTAAAATTTTCCCAGTTAATAACGCGAATCGGACGTGTCGGCGCATTTCAAGTGACCACTTTAGTATCTTTAGCACTCTTAAGTGATCCCTAGAGTTGCCCAGAAATGTCCGAAGCACGTTCTTTTCGGGTCACCAATGTCCGAGAGGTTATATGAAATGAGATTGGTTCCAATTTTTCTGTTTTATTCTTTTTAAGTACATGCTCTTGCTCTTTTTTTTCAAATAAAGACTCGATAAACAACGGATATTTCGCAATATATTTTCTCAAAACGGACGAACTTTCCAGTTTCCATGACTAACTGCCCATATTTGCACTTCCACCCTTTTTCCTAATGGTTTCTGATCCGAGTTGTACAAATAATCGACCGGAAGGAATTTCCTTCCCTCCCCCCGTTACAAGGCGTGTCCTTGAAGCAACTTTTTCTGTCCTTTGATATTCTTTTATTTCCCACAAACCCTCCGATGTTCAAATTTTCGCTGACGACATATAAGCTATCAAAGTGATCCGTATTACAAAAATTTTGAATTTGAAACGGGCTTCTTCTCCAATTTTATTAGATTCGTTATTCCAGATGTCGTTCGATTTCGACTTAACGGCACCTTTCATGCCGGAATTTTCCACACGAGACCAGCATGAACACCGGCACAAGATTCGGCCCGTACAGGTGTCTATTTTAAGTTTTTCTTGATAGAAAGAGGGTTTCATAATTTTATAAATTTTTTTGGAAACCGTATCATAATTTTTTTCATGAGACTCGTTTCTAGATTTTTTTGAAAGTTAGGAAGGTATTATCTAGTATGGCAAGTTTATTCGTTGAAAAATCAAAATTTTGATGATATCCTTTCACCTCAATTCAAAAAGCCATTCCAAACGCGGCTCTCCTGGGGATATTTTTAGTGGACTCTTTAGGTTTTTCAAGTTTCAGTGGCCCCTTAAGCGGCTAAAAATTAGTGGCTTCCTTAGAAATCTAGGGGTACTACTAGACCACTAAAACACTATAGTGGCTTCTATAGAGGTGGTTTGAGTGGCCACTTTAGTGTTCTCTTCAAGTAGTCCTTGAGGAATCTCTTAAGTGGCCACTAGAGTTTTTTCCCAGGCAAGTGTCATTTTGATCGGAATAGAGAAGCTTCTTCTTTTTCTCACGTCTTTGTACCGCCTGAGGTATATCCTGTTATCAATGATAATCAGTATATTGGTTCTAGTGACATTTCCGTCCTTGTGTGTGAGTTTTCAGGATTTAGAAGGCCATGGTTTTCCACTAGCAAAATTTCCTAAACCCCTTGGTTGGGTCGGGGATCGAACTTGTGACCCTGTGCACCGTGGACAAGCACACAAACTGTTGCGCCACAACGCGTCATAGAGATAACTGAGTTGGAGTATAGCTGATTCACGGCTGGCATGAGCCATCGAAAAAATGGTCCTGACACGATAATGCACGAGATAGCGCCTGGCTCGTGGAGAGCGTAGACAGGGCACGCCCCCAAGCTGGCCGTGAATCAGCTATAACAAAATGTCTCATTTTCAGATAATCGCCCCGTCGAGCCTGGGAAGCGGTCGATTTCGGTTGAACGAGAGCGCCCTCAATTCCGTCTTGGGTCATGCCGGATGCGCCAATAAAAAGGTCATTTTTTGACCAATTTTCTCAAAAATCAACTGTAAATTGGTAGAAAAATTAAGCAGAAGTGTAACCGGGGGCTCAGGCTCTCAAGATTTTCCGAATTCCGGTAGAATCGCGGTAAAAAAAAAAGAGTGTGGGAGCTTTCAGTATTTCTAGGGAGGGGGTATTATTCCCGACTTTTTTTCCTGCGGGATTCCCCATTCCTACCGCGGGAGAAAATGTTGAAGTTCAGTTGTATAGGTCATTCTGCGCCAGCTTGTCACGATTTTCAGTTTATTTGGGGCTACAGTAGCCCTTTCGGCGCTTCGCTTCGATGCTCTCGGTGTGCCCTCTTGCGTGCGCCTTTAATAAAACATTATTTCCCAACTCTGGAATTTTCTTATTCTACAAAAAAAGTTGTAACATAAACTTTTTGTATCAAACCAACCCAAAAAAATTTCATGCAAAAAAAAGCTCGAACAGTGGGTTTCATTAATAACAACTGAGAAGTAATAATTCAATTTTTTTGATCTTCTTTTTTTCTTACAAATCCGGCACGGAATCTGAGTGTGTATAGTTAAAGCGAAAAAGGAAATCAATCCATTGAAAACAACCTCGTAAATTAATAAAAGAGAGAGGAAATTGAAACAACATCTTAATCAAAAATAATGGTTTATTAAAGGCGCACGCAGGGGGGAACACCGAGAGCATCGAAGCGAAGCGCCAAAAGGGGTTCTGCAGCTCCAAGGAAATATCCTTATTATTGTAGGCACTATTAATTACTGTGATCAATCTCTAACTGAGTGCATTTTTTTCGGTTCTTTAAAGCTTTATATGATGAGGAATCCGAAAAAAAGTTATATTAAAGTTAAAAAAAGTATAGTCTTTTTCAACTTCCTACCTCAAAAAGTTACAATTTTTCCGGTTCGTTTAGGGAAACTTTTCTTTTTTTACTTTATTTCTACATAATCATTTATATAGACCGTTAGATTTTTTCTCCATTAATCAAGGTGAATTTTCCTCTAGAGGTAGGTATTGATTTCTTGATCGATAATTGAAAGTTATCCATTTTTCGAGAAAGAAATATTTTTTTCATAGCTTTCAAGAATAATTATGAAGACCCCGAGGATCACCTGGACTCCTAATGACCAGATATCCGTCTTCATTCCCCCTTATCTTTACCCAAAAAAAGAAGAAAAAAATCGAAATTCTTTAAGCGAATCAAGTTTTTTTCCGCTTCTCAACCCAATTTTTTTCCGGTTCCTTGTCTTTTCTTTTGAAGATGAAAAAACAGAATGCGGATCGAAAGAATTTTTTTCAATCGAATCAATGATGTAGAAAATAAATAATGTTTTCGCTTGTTGGTGGGCGTGTCTAGGTTGCTTAGCGCCGAGTTCCGTCCTCGAAGAAAACTCCGCCGTCGAGGGCGCAGTACCTGGAAAAGTTGAGATTTTGAAGGGTTTTTTTTTTAGGATTTAGAAGGTTTTGGGGCTAGAGAACGTAAGTAGAAGTTGGAAATGCACAGAACAGTTTTTTAAGAATTAATAAGATCAAAAATGGTTCAAAAGACCAAAACTCATGAAGGAAACCGATAGCTCGAATTTTTCAAGATTAATCGATGAGAAAAAGGTTTGGAAAGTTTCAAAGGTACCTACATTACCAGAAAAGAGTTTGAGGGGCTCGAAAGGCTTGATATTGGATTAAATAAGAAATCGTATGACCTTTTATCACAATTTTAGTGATTTGAAGGAGTACGAAAACAGTTCTATCTGAACTTTGGGAATAATTTTACGATTATTGAGGATTTTGGTAAAGTTAAAGGTTGGAAATTGTTTGATAGCCAAGATAGGACTGGTTAAAGTGAAAATGACATATTTAGTAAGGCATGATTGGAAGAAATACGCGGTTCGGTAGGCGAACTAGGACTGCTTGAAGTTAAACTTCCACTTTGGTAAAGACAGGCTTCCTCGAATTTAAATTTTTTAAACTGACTACTTTATTTCACTATCCCTTATCAGTTCAATTCTTTCAAGAAATAAGGAAAGACTCACTTGGGGCAGATACCCTTCTCTCCTGGCTGGCCATCGGCACCAGCTTGTCCTGGCTTGCCAGGCTGTCCGTCCTTTCCGTTCTCTCCATTTGGTCCAGCTGGACCCTTTGGTCCAGGAGCTCCTGGAGCTCCGTCGATTCCGTTGCTTCCTGGTGGTCCTGGTGGTCCCTGCTGTCCGGGCGTTCCTGGGGTTCCTGGTGGTCCTGGCACGACTGGCTCGGACTTGGCCTGCTCTCCTGGCTCTCCTGGGGCTCCTGGCTGTCCAGGTGGTCCTGGGGGTCCGGGTGGTCCCTTTGGTCCGGGCTCTCCTGGCGCGGCGTCTGGTCCCTTTGGTCCTGGCTCTCCGCCTGGTCCGTTGTCTCCAGGAATTCCCTGAGGTCCTGGTGGTCCGGGTGGTCCGGCTGGGCATGGCTTGCATGGTGGTGGTGTGGCTGGCTCGCAAGGCTGCTGTGGCGGACGTCCTGGGTTTCCGGGCTGTCCGGGCGCTCCAGGCTTTCCAGGCTTTCCTGGCTTTCCTGGGGATCCCTGGGGTCCCTGGGGACCTGGAAGGCAGCACCCGGCGCACTGCTCATTGTAAGAAGCACCACGAGCGGTGCGGTTAGCGGCGAGCGGCAACTCGCGGATCGAGTAGACCGACGACCAGACGTCCTTCGCGGAGCCCTGCAATTTTTTTGGTCATTTTTTGAGGTAGATTTTTGTCGAAAGTCTTTTTTGGACGCTCAGTAGCTCTGGTAGAAAGAAGGGTTTGGCTTAATTGATGAAACAGGTTGAAGTAAAAAGGTACTTTATGAATAAGCCATGAAACCAGGAAACCAGAATTAGGGGAATTAAAGGCCGGCAAACCGTAGAAAAATATTTTTAGGGAAATTTTTCAAGACCTTATAGCCAATTTTCAATTTTAGGCTCAAAATGAGGCCTCGAAATGTTTCCAAAATTAAAGATCACATGGAATGGTTATATGTCCAAACAAGAAAATAAATAGACCGAGCTCTAAAAGTTGAAGTTATGATACAGGATCGTGTGATTTGAGCAAATACAAGGACAGACCAGGAAATATTATTTTTCAAAACACTTTTCATACCAGAAAAGTTTTAAACTCAAGAAAATACATTTCCAAGCCTTGAAACTAGCATAATAAAGTCAAAAGATTCAAGAAAATGAATCAGAAACCTTGCACGAGCTGAGCTCGACGTGCATCTGAGTGCGCACGTGCTGCACATAGTTGTAGACCATGGGCAGGGTGACGCAGACGCTGAGAACAGCGACAGCCGAAAAAGTGACGGCGGCGTAACCGACGAATCGGTACGCCTTGATCTTGGAATCGATGTCCATTGCCAGACGACGACGAAGTGTCGGTCAGACCTCGCCGACCTTAAATACGACCGCCGGCCGACCCGCCTCTACGGCTTCTTCCAAGTTTTTTTTTTCGCCCCCGCGCCGACGCGCCTCCCTGTAGGGACATTCCGTTCGACAACCGATTTATGGTTATTAAGCTGGCTTTGATTGGGTTCATGGAATTATTATTGAGGGGTAATAATTGTGATTTTACAGTACCTAATGAACTAGGTATTCTTTGGAAAGCTATGATTTTTCTGTAACTGTTTTGAAGGATACTTAGTCATTAGAGTGGTCTTGATTGGGTTCATGACGATTAGCAAGAGGTAATAATAACCATTTAAAGTGAACGTGCAGAGTTTGAACACTCTAGAAGTCTGCTAGAAGGCTTTCGGTAAGTTACCTGAGAATTTTACCTTCCAAGGACCTCCCAACTACCTTTCGAACGCCTTCCGAAGGCCTTCTCAAGACCTTCTAGCTTCCAATCGCCTTCGCAACACCTTTCCGGAATTCGCCTGAGTTTGAAAAGGTCATTACAGTTCTTCACTGAAAATTATTTCTATAAGGACCGTCTGCAGATATTTTCTATCCGATTTCTGATCTATGATGGTTAGGCGCAGACTTGTTCTGCGCCATTTGGGTTCAGGATGAGTTGGGAATTTTGATTAGGTTTATGAAAATTATTAAGAGATGATAATCATCATTTGACAGTCCTTGATAAACTGGACGTTCTGTGGAAAGCTATGATTTTATTTCAGGTACATAAAAAGATTTGTAGTCACAAGAGCGGATTTGATTGGGTTCATGAGAATTATTGACTTTAAAAATCAAATGGTTTCTCGTGACCGGAGGAACAAGGACTATAAACCCTCCAAGAAGAAGCTGGCTTTGAGAGCCCCTAACTTTTTTCACAGGCTTCGAGGGCAGTTTTTGAGACCACATTTGGAATCAGCATGAAAAACTACATCTAGTTAGCTTGGTCTCATTCAGAAGTCCCACTGCGAATGGAGGCCATTCCCTAGTGAGAGGTAATGGTTATCATTTGAAACATTTACTATGTGGGAAGGTCATTTCAGTACTGAACATTAACTGAACATTCGTTCTAGAAGAACCATCTGCAGATTTTTCCTAGCCAAGGCGATTTATGATCTACGAGCTGAATTTTATTAGGTTCATGGGGATCGTTGAGGGGTTCTGATTATGATAACTTTATCTGAAGGTGAAATAATGCGTTTCAAAGGTCCTTTAAAGTATTTTACAAACTTTTTAGCTGTGAATTGTAAATTGAGAGCTTTAAATGGGTTTTTGAGAGTTTATTCTCCTCATTTTCAGTCACCCTAACACTCGACTTTGACAAAAGTTTATGAAGAATACCATTTAAAAATTTGGAGCTTGAAAAAGAAGTTAATCTTTCATTTTAGCTCAAAAACGTGTTAGGAGGCAGGGAAAAATAATTATTTGATTTCTTTTCGCCGCTTTTTGATTTTCAAGTCTTTTTTTCCTTAATTTTTTTGTGTTTGACGTGAAATGAACTCAGTGAGAAAACTTGGAGCGCTTTGATTTTTGAGAAGAAAAAAAAAAGAAAAAATAGCCTTAAAAGGGAATTTTCTAGCATGATTGACATAAAGTTCATAAATGAAGTTTTTTTTTCGTTAGAGACAGATCTGTCGTTAATTTGATCAGATTACCTATCCAGTTTAAAAAAATTTAAAGAAAATGCCTCAATTCCATGCTGTTCTCGTTTTCAGCTTGAAATATGTCTTTCTTGGAATGTTTCGGATTCGATTAAAGAACGTTTTTCTCATTTACCAGTTTACCGACCTTCGCTCATTTTTTTTTTTGACAACCTTCGCTGAAAGCTTCAAGTTGAAATCAATCAAATCCCAATGATTTGACCTTATAAATCGACACTTTTGGCTGACGGCGAAACGAGCTGCACGGAGCGATCCGCCGCCGCTTTTTAGCCGATACGATTTTCTCGCAGCGGGGAGATTTCTGCGGAAAAATTGCGAAGAACAAAACGACGCCCTTTCCGACGTCACATCGCGTGTTTCAAGCCCCGCGCGTTCCAATCGGCCGTTCGCTGCCAGATTTGGGAGGGGTTAACTGCACGATTTCTCCCCTCGAGAATTAGGGCTTGATTTAGGGATTTGGGTTTAAGAACACTTACTGAGAAACACTTTAGTGGCCACTTTTAATAATTTAATAATTTATTGACAGATCAGCGTGAACCCTAACGAGTTCACTTGGATCTAGAATTTGAGAGAATACATTATACAGTTATACATCATTTGAGTCGTGGAGGAATAGACAAGAAGATCTCGTGCAATGGTAGATTGACCAGTAAGTTTTTTAAAGACTTGGGGTGGTGGCTGAATTGAAATTTGGAAGTGAGTTTGTTCCAAGTAGGAATTGTTTTAAAGAAAAAATCATTAGAAAACTGACCTTGAGAACGCAGTCGAAGTGGATTTCGCCTTAAATTGGACCTGAGGGCAAAAAGTTCGAACTGGGGAAAATGATCGATACCGAAGACAATTTTATGAAGGGTCAGAATGTCAGATATAGCTCGTCTGAGGTAAAGTGGAGAGATATCAAATTGTTCAAGGCGATCAGAGTAAGATTCAAAGGATAAGTTGGACCTAATAAAAATTTTACGAGAAAAAATTCTGAGAGGAGATTCCAGTTTGTAGCAGAGATCAGAGTTAAGGGGAGGGTTAAAAAAACTTCGGAGCAGTATTCTAGAATAGGCCTTACATAGGTGTTAAAAAAATTTTTGAACAATAGATCAGGTGATTTGGAACGAAAAACAGTTGAGTATCTGATTGGAACGAAGGGTTGCTAAAGAAACGATATTGTTAATGTGAGGAGCGAGAGTTAGTTTATCATCGATAAGAACACCTAGATCACGGATAATGGTTTTTCTGGGAATAGACAGACCATTGATTAAATAAGTTGTTTTGGGATTGAGGGGACCAAGGTTGATAGCAAAAGTTTTGTGCGCAGCAAGAGGCAAGCCCCAAAATGGAAGACCATTCAAATATGGAATTAATACTACGTTGGAGAGATTCAGGGTTAGAACTGTAAATTTTTTTATATCATCAGCGAACAGAGAGATTGAGGTTTCATGGTCAATGTAGTTAACAATATCATTGATGAAAAATTAGAAAAAAAGCAAAGGACCAGATACAGTTCCTTGAAGGACACCGGAAGTATTGAGATAAGTAAGAGAAGAACGAGATCCATCGATCAGAACATTAGAAACACGCTCAGATAAGAAGTTTTTTTGTACCATCGAACAACGTTTTCGTCAAGACCAAAGTTCTTGAGCTTATGAACAAGCAGAGAATGATTTACCTTATCAAAAGCCTTGGCAAAGTCAAAAATAAACAACATCGACAAATTTTTTTCGAGGCGATAGATTTTTTTGCCAAGAGGAGAGGCAAGATAGAAGGTTAAGCTTGCAAGATCGTTTGTTTAAAAAAACCAAACTGAGATTCAGAAAAACAATGAGGAGAATCTCCGGCGAATCATATCACAAATAATCCTTTCAAAGACCCGGGACAAAGGATGTGTCAAGGATATAGGGCGGTAGTTTGACGGATCTGAAGTTTTTTTCCACGTTTGAAAAATAGGAATTACCGTGGTAGATTTCCAGGAGGGTGGAATGAAACCGGAATAAAAAAAGATTCGTTAAACAGAATAGACAGAGGAATAGAAATAGATGTAGAGCACCTTTTTTTAAAAACAAGTTGATTGATTAAGTCAGGCGAAAAAAACCGCATTTGGGAGGTAAAGCTATCAGAGTTTTATAAACAAGTTCAGGAGTGAACGAAATAGAGCAGTTAGTGGCTTTTTGGGGAAGGGAAAAATGGGCATCAAATCGTAAACTTCATCAGAAAAAAATTTGTGCTAAAAAAATTTGAGCAAAAAAACATCTGCTTTTGAGGAGCTTTCAGAAATAAGGGAATTGTTGTAAGTAATGTTGGGGATGGAAGAACAACATTTGAGTTTTTTGGAGATATATTTGGAAAGTTGAACATGGTTGAAATTGTTAGCAATGTAAGTTTCCTGTGCCAGGGAGATGGAGGAGGCACAAGCTTTGATTTTTTTATACAGTAGATTGAATTGGAGGCGAGTAGAATTATTGAAAAAGATTAGCACGAATGAGACTGGCTCTTTTAATATTTAGCCGGCGAATACGATTGTCATGGTTGAATGGGCGACGACTGAGGGGGAGTTAGAAAAACTAGAACAGGAATCACGAACAATTTCATTAAAAAAATTTTTTTAAAAAAATGAGAAAAATTTACTACACTTGAGAGGTTCCTCAAGGACTACTTAGAGATGACCCTAAAGTGGCCACTGAAACCATCTCCATAGAAGCCACTGAAGTGGTTTTTATTGGTCTAGTATCAGCAAAGACTCCTAAAGAGGCTAATTAGTTTGAGTCACTTTAGTGGCCACTTACACGTCAGAACCCTAAAGTGGCCACTAAAACCATCTCCATAGAAGCCACTATTTTGCGTCTTAGCGCCGACTATAGTAGTTTTCAGCGGCCTAATAGTACTACTCAGACTTTCTTTGAATTTGAGCCTCTTAAGTGGCCACTAGTTCTACTACTATAGGGACCACCAAAATGCCGAAACGCTAAAGTGGCCACTGAACATTTTTACAGTGTAGCCGAAGGAAAATATTTTTTTTTTTTTTTGAAAATTGACCGTGAATTAGCTGAGTTTCGGTCAATTTTATCAAGATCCCGGATTGGACTTTTCACCTTTTTTTTTTTCATTAAGAGATCGGTTAGCATTGGCTTCTGTCGTTTCAGTATTTCCAACAGAAAAAGAACAGTTTGATTTTTTGAAGATCGAATGGAATCTCTTGGAACTTACTTACAATTATCGGAGGCCTCTGTGAAACAACAAACTCATGAAGAATATTTCAAAAAAAAAAAATTCTAAAGTTTTACGAAAGCAAAGAGATAATATTTTTCTGAAGAAAAAAAGCTTTCACGAATACATGAAAAAATATTTAATTTGGAGCTTTTCAGGTGGTCGTGATCAGTGTGGCCGGTGCGTTTCGAAAAGGAAAAAGTTTTTTGCTCAACTTTTTCCTTGAGTACCTCTACAATCTCCACAAGGCTCAACAGGTGCATTAAATGGACAGTTATACGGTTTTTGATGAAAAAATGGCCTTGAAAATTTATCACAACTCTTAGTCGGTAAAAAAACAAACGTTCTTTCACAAAAATCCAGGAATGAATAAATTTGAAAAATTTTTTTAAAGTAAAAGCTTGAAAAAAACAGATTTACTTTCCAAATTTGAAATTTTTTTTTTAACGATTTATGAACATTTATTTTCTTTTCCAAAGTTATAAAGTCATTTAGAAAAAAAATGGAGAAGTAAAGCTCAAAAAATATTCTATTTGTTGAAATACGATTCAAAATTTCATACTTGGGAAAGTTTTTTTTCTGGGAGCTTTCATAGCCGTACTGAAAAAAACTCCTAGAACTTTTGAACAGTTATTTTAAATCCCGGATGAGGAGTTTCCTTGCGAAAGTTTCGAAAAACAGACGAGAAAAAATGAGCTTTAACCTCAGAGAGGTCTAATAACATTCGAGAAAAAAGAAAAAAAAAATTAAAATTGATTTTTCATTTTTCCGAAGAGTACTGTACGTGAAATTCTGCATTCGGAGGTGTGCACTTTGTAGCACCAAATTGTTCTGTCCAAATTCGAATTCAAAAAAGCGAATTTTAAACCAACTATTCAATACGTGTCTCCCATACCGGTAAATCGCTCGTGAGGGCGTTTTTATATCGGGTTCCCTTCACTCAAATTCTTCCTTTTCAAATACTCTGTATTTTCTTGTTTGAGTGGAATAAATAGATAAATAAACCAAGGATTGAAGACAGATTCGTCGATGGACTGGCTGACCGACGAGTGTCAACTCCACGGCTTCCACTGGAGGTCCGGCGCCAAAAGAGACACGGTCGGGATCTGGCTCTGGGGCGAGCCGATCATGATCGAGGCGCCCAGCGGCGAAATGTACGCCGTCTTGTTGGTCCGTGCCTTCATCTCCTTCCATTTCCAAAACCCAATCTTTTTCACTTTTTCTAACGATTTTTTGTTAGGGACATCTAGTTCAGAGCTCTCTTCTGGAATTTCTATGAATTTGGCAGATCTGGTTCAAACTAGCTTTTTTTTTGCCCATGCTAGTTTGTAGATCAATCGGTCAAAACCCTTTTTTCCTCATTTAAAAAAGATTCTCTTAGAATTCCAGTTAAACGAAGATTTTCAGATGGACACTCAGGGAACTTTTGACAATTCTTCGACTTATCAACAATGTATGACGATTTTCGCGCTCTCGACGATTGTTAGTAGTGTACAGGTGAAAATCAAAGTCTTACCTGACTATAATGTTTCTCGTTTGGTTAAAATTGAAAAAGAAGAAAACGAACAATTCGAGAAAAAGTGAAAATCATTCATTTGAACTTTTCTTATGCGGTTCAAAGGGGTTTGGTGAAATTCAAAAGAGCCGTCAGAGAATGGAAAAGATAACTGAATTTGAGAGAGTCAGAGATAATTTTACTTTTCGCTCAAATTACTGTCGACATGGCATTAGATTTTGATCAAAATGGATCTTTTTAATGATAAAGTTTTTTTTTTCTCAGAAGAAAATCTTGAATTTTTCATAGTTCATCTCAAAAATTATCTGGAAATTACAGATTTACAACGTTGTTGATAATATACAAGAAGACGCCCTGCAGCACCTGTCATTATTCGTCGAATATGGCAAAATGGCGATGAATGAAGCTCAGGGGTTCGGGAAACCGTTTCAGGTCGGTCGCAGATGATATAGGGCCTTTCTATTTAAAATTAGATTCATGAAAATGCGAAAAAAAAAGCTTCAGTTTTCCTTATAAGTTATCTTATTTCAGACTTTATGTTTTTGTGTCCGCGACTTTAAAAATCAAGAAGAATACGAACTGGGCGACGTCGGCGGCGCTGACTTTCTAGCCAATGTTATGCAGGTTTTATTAATTTTCTTTTAAAAGCTCTTTCCAGAAACTTGAAAAAATTGAAAAAAAATTAGAATTCAAGCTTTAGCTAAATTAAAGGCATAGGGGCAGTAAAAAATGGGGTTTCAGGTGAAAGCAGTATCTTAAACAGTTTTTCTTTACGAATCCAACTGTGTGCTCAAAAAAATTACAGATGTAACAACTTTAGAAGAAAAACGCGATTTTACTTTCCCGCCTTTAATTTTGAAAAAAAAGCTTTGGATCGGTATGCAGACAAATGTTTACAGTAGCCGTACACGCGATGTTGCGGACGTCTCATTAGACTCGCATTTTGGGAGAAATAACCGGATTTCTGCTTCAAGTTAAGGGTTTCTTCTTTGAAAAGTTGATTAAGAAAACAAAAAACACACATTGATAATAAAGGAAACACAAAATATCGCTATCCCAATCGAAACCTGTGTAAAATCATCATTTTTCACCAGAAAAGCATTTTTGCGAACAAAGTTTGCTAATTATACATGAATAGAAAGTTTTTGTGACGAAAAGAAATTTGGTGACAACAGAAAAAATTGAAATTTGAAAGAAACAAAGGAAAAAGCGAAAATCCGGAAGATGGCGAAGCCTGTTGTCCATAGAGCAACTTTACTGCAAGGCGCCCTTTTCGCGGGAACTCAAACTTTCCTCTCTCCGACTTCGAATTATTTTTTCTCCAAAACTATGAACTTCTGTACATTTCCAAGTTCACCGTTCGATTCGCAATGAAAAGCTCTACAAAATACTGCTTTGAACTGAAACACCGTTTTTTACTGCCCCTATGCCTTTAACCATTTTTGATTAAAAGAGAGAATTGTTTTATGAGGTTTTTCGTATGTTATTTTTTGGTGTCGCAGCTCTTGGACTTTCTGTTATAGAAATCGCAGTTTTCAATTCGTTTTCTTATTTTTTGACTCTTTAAACAAGAACAAAAATTCTCATGAGATTTACAAAAAAAAAAAAAAAAATCAAAAAGTTTTGAGTTTGATTTTTTTGTTTGAAAAAGTAGACATTTTTCTCTCAGACCTCCCCTTCCCAACCAGACGAGCTCCGGTCGGTCCGTGAGCAACTTCACGAGTATTTCGAGAATATCATGTGTTATTTATTGCCTCATCCCGGCTATAAGGTTGCAGAACGGCAGAGTTTCCGAGGACATGTCAAAGGTATAACGATTTTGAAACGTTTTGGATCCAAGAACATTTTTTTCAAAAAAAGGATATTCAATGGAAATTCATTTCTTCAAAAGGCAGTTATAATCAAATTTGACTGATTCTCCAAAAAGGTAGCTTATTTTACTTTGCGTCAAAGAATTTCGTGAAACTAGACCAGGAAACTCTTCGAAAATGGAGCAAAAAAATTTTTTGTCGAAATTTTTTCTAAGATGGGCATAAAATGGTGAATTTCAAAATTTTGAGCTGTTCTCTCACTCCATCATCAAAACTTCCTCATTTTTCGAATAAAAAAAAATTGGCAAAAAAAATTTCCCCAAAAAGGGACCGAACCTGCATCATAGGTTTCACAGCGCAAGGCCGCTAGCCACTACACCACGCCGCCTGCTGGAAGCTAGAGTTAGCCGCCGCAACACATTCCCTCCCCCCTTACAATGCATTTTTTGCGTGCAAACTTTGAGGCGCCCTAACTCGACTGAAACCAAAAAGGCGCACTTTTTTTCAACTGCTTTGGATTCAGGGTGTTCGGAAGTACCTATATACCAAGTTTCATTAAATTCCAATACCTCGACCTTTCGCACTTCCCGTGTGAGTAGAAAGTTGTGCAGGTTGAGACTTCCAGAATCTTTATCTGCCTATTCAAAAAGGGTTCTGATAGATTTGGGAAATGTTCCGCGCCGCAAATTAAAATGATCTGCCTTGTTAGAAGTTTCAAGCTTCTATTGGATCAATTTTTTTTTCAGACCTTCGATTCTCAGGAAATTTTGATTTTTTAAAGTCTTCCAGACCTCCGACCAGTTTTCCGAGAAGAACTCAAGAAAATGGTCCCGAATTTGTTATCGCCACACGCGTTGAGACCCAAAATCGTGAATGGCAAACCCGTGACCTGCCGGAAAATGATCCACTACTTCAAAGTACCCTTTTCTGGAAATAACTTCACGACGCTTCGAATTGAAGGAATACGCGGCGTCGTTCGATGGAAACTCTCTGCCGGAGCCGATGAGCATCCTGAACGCCAACGCCAAGTTGATCTGCATGGAAGCGGCTCACGAGGCGAAAGTCGCTTATTGTCGGGGCATGGACAGGGTAATCTTGATAGAAATAATTCGTTAAAAGTTTGAAAAATCCGCGCACTCTTCTATTTCTATTGCTCTCTCTTGGTCTGTCTTCCTCGATGAGAGAAAAGAGAGCGCAGAGGTCAAAGAAATCAAGGGAGGAAGGAATTATCTTCCCAAGTTCAAATGAAAAAGGTCTCTGAATTTTCCAATAAAGGCTATATTTATGTGTCTTTTTAACTCTCAACTCTTGAAATCGCAAAAAAAAAAGTAATTGAAATTTAATCCTGAATGTAGAGCCTTCAAAAAGGTACAAGAAAAGACTCAGGCCCGTAAAAAGTACATTTTTGAACCCGTAAAGGGAAAGATGTTTTTAGTGGGCACTTTAGGGATTGACATTTTAGTTGTCTCTTTAAAGGAAAAAAAAAACTACTATAGTGGCCACTTAGACGTAACAACTTGTTTCTATAGAGGTGTTTTCAGTGCCCCTCCAAGTAAAGTGGCCCCTAGGTTTTTCCAGGATTTTCAATTTTTTTTTTTCCGATCTTTGGTTATTACGAAAATTCTTTTTTTTTTCTCAGTCGACGTTTTCTTCTCGCATGATGTCCGAGAAGAAACTCCTCGAAGCCCACATCAAGCACGGCATCACGGCGTTGAACATCTACGACAAGTGTCCCAAGATCGGCTCCAACGAGGTCCGCAGTCGGCTTCTCGAGAAGCTCCAGGAGGATATCAATGTTCGTATTTTGTTTCAAACTGGAAATTTCACATTATTCCGAATCAAGATTGAAATCCTAGAAAAAATATAGTCTTTTCAGATTTTGAATGTCAAGTCGCTTCTAAAGCTCCGCCCCTTATGGCGCGATAAACCAATCAGAGAGCGAGCCATCCACAGAGTGTTATTGAATGACGTCATTGCACTTGACATTAAAAATCTGAATGAACTATAATAGGATTTGACAATGTTGATTATGAATCTAGGAAGAGCTGAAACTGATTCTTTAGCCTCAGAAATTTTACTGAGAAAGAAAATTTGAACTTCTAGAGCGGTCTTTGTTAAGTATGTAAAATAGGCTAAAAAGGCTAACTAAGAAATAAGAACACGTGGAAGATTAAACCACTATATACGTAAGGGTCTAATACCACTGATCATTATTTCAATATTCACTCTCGCCTCGTCTCAACCGATTCGCCTACCACGTCTTCCGTCGACAACGCCGCAGACGACGCCGACTGACTCGACTACCTCTTTTTACATATGACCTAATTTGCCGCGTGTAAAACACTTCCTTAAATGAAACTTTTTGGTGTAAAAAGAGGTAGTCGAGTCAGTCGGCGTTGTCGACGGCGGCGGACGGCGTGGTAGGCGAAACGGTTGAGGCTAGGCGAGAGTGAATATTGAATTGATGATCAGTGCATCTAGACCCTTATATAGTGGTCTAATCTTCCACGCGATCTATTTCTTAGTCACGCCTTTTTTACATACTCAACAGTCTTTCAATCAATAAATCAATAAATCGATCCTAGACACATTCACAAAAGACTGGTACCTCTAGTGACCAATTTTTTTTTTCCAGAGCTCCGTTTTGGCCTAGATTACTTTTCTGACCACTTATTTTTTTAGGCATCTTTTCTAGATCATTGAAATTTTAGGCCGAGTTGGAGAAGTACAAACGACAAAATGAAGCCAAAAGAGTGACGGGATGTGCTTCGGCGATGCTTGCCTGTGGAGACTCGGTACTGCTTGGAATCGGGCTCGGCGGAGCGGCTGGAGGTGAATCCAAAAAGCTTTGTGTATAGCCCATCCCGAGTCATGTCACGATTCTTTAGACTCCCGAGCTACAGTAATATTTTCTACGATGCACGCGGCCTGTTCCCTGTGCGTGCGCCTTGAATTTAACTGGGAAATGTTTGCTTTTTTAAAGGCGCATACATAGAGACAGGCTACGAGTATCAAGGAGAAGGTTGTGTAGTTGATAATCCCCAAACATGTAACTTCATCATTTTTTAACGTTCACTAAAGTTTTTTTGAAGGACAGAGCTCGGGCATGATCAAAATATCTCTATAATAGTTTATCTCATTCTTTTTCCTTCGAATCAATATTTTCTTGAATTTCGCCCTGCTACTTTGAACTCTCCAGAGTAGCTTATGGAAAGGATTGTACTTTCAACAAGAAAAATCATATTGACCAAAATGAAGCTTTTGGAAACGAGAGGCCAGCCTACAAGTAACAAGTGGGAAGGGAGACAAATTTGAGATTTTT
Organism: Caenorhabditis auriculariae; assembly: GCA_904845305.1. Classification (NCBI taxonomy): domain Eukaryota; kingdom Metazoa; phylum Nematoda; class Chromadorea; order Rhabditida; family Rhabditidae; genus Caenorhabditis; species Caenorhabditis auriculariae. The sequence continues at coordinate 38,114 of CAJGYM010000204.1, read as the reverse complement.
TAAGACCAGATTTAATTGAAGATAATTTCCAGGAGCCGTGGCTGGCGCTGTTGTCACACTTCAAGCCGGTATTGTTAGCTTGGGTGAGTTTAAAGATCGAGAATTATTTTTTTTTTGAATGAGAGGATCAGATCGTTATCACCTTTTAACATTTTTTGACTTATGGAAAACATTTTAACTGAAAAAAACCAACTTTTTCAAAGCTTCTGGGATTGTTTGACTGAGAGGAACTTTGATATTTCTTTCGAGTTTTTTTCAAAAGATTCAACCTTTTAAAAAAACCTGATTTTTTTAAAAGCTTACATGAGTTTCGCGGTCAAAAAAAGCGTCGCAGTTCATTTTTTCAATCATTTTTTAAATAATTTTTTTTTTCATTGAACTGGTTTTTCGATATAATTGAAGAGTTATACCGCGTCACTTCTAGAATTTTTTCAATGATGTAAAAAAAATAATATATTGAGCATTAAAGGTTTTGTTGTAATATTAATAACAGAAAGGCTGATTTTTTTCCTTCAAAAATTTCCAAATTTGATCACCTTAAACGTTTTATTTTTTTATTTTTTTGGGACTTACCTAAGTTTTGCGCTCAAATGCCGTCTCCGTTTTTTTTCTTTCTTTTTTTAAATGCGATTTTTTTAAGGAATCGTGGCCATTCCAATCTCTCTATCCACGCTCTTCCTTATCTGGGCCTACGTCTGGACGAAACCCTTCGTCGAACGCGTTTTCAGTAAAGAATAATCAATTTTTTATTCCATTCCTTTCCTTGTATATGTATAGATTTTACGATTCTAGGCCTTTCTTTGTAAAATTTCGGTTCATTGCATTTTATCTCGACGCCAAATCAGCTCTTTTTCATTTTTTATGGATAGTCTACCTTAGATTTTGTCTCACTGCTTCTATTTTTCCAATTTCTTGCTCAAGTTCAGTTTTTTCCTTCAAAGCATAATTGTGATCCGATCACTTATCAAAACTAACAAAACGGTTCGATTTCCCATATCCCAGTGCCTCAAATATCTCTTTTTTTATGAGAAAAATTTCCTATTCTTGTTGATTTTTTATTGATTTTGTATGAAGTTTATCTTGCTGATATGCGAATTTCAGTTTTTTTAGAGAAATCTGGAAAAAAATATTTTATTAATCGGAAAAATAGGTTTTGAGGTTTTTCAGAACTTCTTCAGAGACTTCAAGGTGAGTTCTTAATTTTAAATTTAAATTTTTTTCGATTTTTTTATTGATTAAAAAAACAACCACTGTATGTACTGAGTAAGTACTTGACTAATAGTAAATGAAATCTTTTTAATTTGGAAAACATCCATTTTTCTAAAAAAATAAAAGAGAAATTTAGTGAATTTCTATATGGTAGATGGATGAATGGGAATGAAGCTTTTTTTAATACTTAAACTTGGAATTTTTTCTTTTTTTGAAAATATTTGAAAGTATTTCTTATCCGGGACTGTTCCAATTCACCCGAGTACGGAGGGTCCCCTCTAGTGACCACTTTACCAACCCCTATAGGGGTCACTAAAGCTTCCAGAAGTGGTCCCTATAGGGTACATGCTAGTCGATGATTGTTATGAACTCGAAGAAGCATTTCCATAAGGAAAAATAAAATTGAAATTGAAAAATGAAATTGAAAGACGACTTTAGGGGCCACCTTAACTTTATCTCTATAGGGACCACTTTTTCGGAGAAAGGCGGTGTTTCCCTTCCAAACCCCTATAGGGACCACTCCGGAATATCTAAGAAGGGCAGTTATGAAAAGAATAAAGAAAAAAGAACCTTTAAAGAAAATAAACTTTTTTTTTATAGTGAATTCTTGTATTCTATTTATTTTTAGCTGAATTTTTGCTCAATTCCTTGGAAAATCTCCAGTTTTCCCCCCTGGAAAATTCAACTCGAAAACCCGAACGGTTCTAGTTCTCTGGCCAAATTAAGTGATAAAAACGAGTGTGTAAGGCGTTTTGTTTTGACGATTCCTTCTGGTCGAAACGGAATCAATTGGCGGTGAGTTGTAACAAACAAAAGGAGAAGTTTCCATCGAAACTTCATTCTTCCCCCTTCTGACATGAAGACGTCTTCCGCCAAGCTCATCTGGAGCCATTTGGAATATTTCCTCATCAGCGGCACCTTGATTTTCGCCTTCTGTATCACGGGCGTCGCCATTTACCTCGCTGTCGATATTATTGACGAGATTGAAGAATTCAAAGGTGATATTCGCGTCAAGTTGGAACAGTTTCAGGTATCTTTCTCATTTGTGTGAGGTTCTTTTTGTTGAAAAACGAAAAAGGGGCTCGGAAAAGACGGAATTTCATCGGCTCTTATGCACCATTTTTTGTTGCCTTTTTCTTTTTCCACCATTTCTTGAGCCTTCAAAATCCCAGAAAAATGGAAGGCTCGATAACGGGACTCTTTTTGCTGCCTTTCTGCGGCCTTTCTGTGGCCTTTTTTAAGCCTTTCTGCGGCCTTTTTTGAGCCTTTTAGCGACCATTATCCACCGTTTTTCAGGATAGATTGAAACATGGAAAAATTGAATTAATATTGCACAAACCATTTTTCTCTGTAGTGATACTTCCAAAGATTTTTGGAAAAAAATGAAATTTTTATGCCTTTTTCGTTTTTTTCGTGTTCTATCATTTTTTTAAATCAAAAAAATTTACTGATATTCATTTTTTTAATTTTTTTCATCGACTTTTTAGAGCGGGTTTTTTTAAAAAAATCGAAGAAAAAAATTAAATTTTTTTCGCCGCGTTTATAGCTTCACTTACTATTTTTTTCGAAATAAAATCAAAGATTTCTCCCGGAAAAAGTATAATTAAATTAATTGACTATAGAATAGCGCAGTTTCTCATATTTTCATTAACGCAGTAATTTATCACATGGGAAAGTATATAAAAAACGAAAATAAATTGGAAAGTATTATGTTGTTGAGTTATTTATGGATTTTAGTGTTGAAAAGATTTTTAAGTTGTTCGAAAAATACTCCGAGCTGGAAAAATTTTGAAACGAGCCATTCCAAATGCGACCGTAGACCTTATTTTACCAAGTTCTCTTGCAAGTTCGGAATCGTGAAAAATGGCCGCTGAAAGGCTCAAAAAAGGCCGCAGGTAAGCAGAAAAAAGGTAGCAAAAGGGGTCCATTTATCGAGCCTCCCATTTTTTCTAAGATTTTAAAGGCTCAGGGAATGGTGGAAAAGGGAGAGATAGCAAAAATGGTGCATAACAGCCGATAAAATGGCGCAAAAAGGCACCAAAATAGGAACATTTCTATGGAGCATTTTTCAACCCTTTACAACTTTGCGTATGTTAAGTAGATTCAAGTTAATTTTTAACTATCCGAGAAAATTTGTTGCTTAAGACCAATTGGCCGCTTTATATAAACCCTTTTTGTTTGAACTAATTAGGGAACAACTCGGACTCGGGTACGAATAATATGTATTTTGCCGTTCTAGCGCACCTTTTCGCCCATCCTCAAATTTCTCATTTTTAAGCCATTTTAAGGCTTATTTTTAAAATAAACAAGTCTTACCTCTTCCCCATCTCACGTAGAGATAAGAGTATTTATCAGAGAAACGTGATATTCCAACAATGATAAACGAAACTACTGAAAAGCTAAACATATCGAGTCATAATTCAATTTGATGTCTTGAAGATAATTTTCTACGTCATTTGTAGCAGTCCCGAACTTTATTCCATGTTCCCGTAATTCGCTTTTCTCAATACCAATGATATCGCTTGTTACGCTTTTGATTCGACTCCAATGGGGCAGGGCATCCTTGGCGATTTTCATCCTTTCTTCATGTCCTATTTCAGTGAGAATTTCGTTGGCTTTTCCTAGTCCACCAAAGTTGCTCTTATTCTTGAAATCATCGAGTATTCTCCGTCGTAGAAAGTTGTCAGTATCCGGAACGTAAAAATCAATGATAGACAGGGCTTTCTCCTTGGTTGAACCAATGTTTCCCTCATTCAAGTCGCGTATGCCAAGAATAAGTGAGAGCAGGTAAGCCTGAAATGGATTTTATTTAAATAAGTATTTAAAGTATTTTTTTAATTAAAAAAATTATTTAAAAATGTATCACCTCAACAACTACTTCATTTTGCAGTACAACATCCTGAAGTTTGTCCAGCTCTTTGAATTCTTTGACTTCCTTAGTTGCAATGTAGTGAATGTATGTCGATCCATCATAGAATGGGAAGAATACAAGAGGTCCAACTCCAATATGTTCAAGAAGTCGATATGCGAACATTTCGCGAAGATCCGGCAGGTGTCGCTTTGATGCATTTTGCAGGGAAGTTGAAGAACCGGCGTGATGATAAGTCTTCATATAGTAAAGCGTCTCTTCTCCATTGCAAGTGACAGTCACCACAATCCCTGCTCGACTACCGCCTTGCTCAGGCTTAAAGCTTATTGTTGAATTGGGAAACATCTTGGTGAAGAATTTTGTAGCGCTTTGTTCAAAAGCGTTTCGCGTTCGGTCGACAAACCTGGAATGCGAATATCATTATTTTGTCAATATTTTTAAAAGGAATTGAACAAATTAGCAAACCTCATCATTTGACCGATAGTGTCGATCCAAACTGTCACAAAGTTGACGTAGGCTTCGAAAAATCCGGAATCCTCGAGTTCTTGTGAATTCGCTATAGCTCTTTGCGCACACTTTGTTCGTTCAGGTTTTCCTTTTTTGATATTTTTGGCGCTGTCACAAAGCAACAAATACGCACGCCAGGATTCCAGAAGAGAATGTTTCTGAAATACACTTTTAAAAATTTACTGATAGGGAAAAACTTAAATTCCAAAAATTATACATCCTAATAATAAATAGTAAATTCTAAAATGTAAAAATTCAACTTACGACAACAATTTCTTCGCCACACTTTATGTCGAGAATGGGACGCTCAACAACGGGAAGATCTTCACCACGAAATTGGAGTTCTTGAAACTTGGCTGGGATATGTGTCACAGATTGAATTTCCTTCTTCAGGTCAACGTATAGAATCTGAAAATATACAAATAAAATATGTTAATAAGAATAAATTATCGAAGTAAAACCTTATTATCCACTTCGATACCCTTGAACAAACGATCGTCGTTTCCTCCCACCAATCGAATTATGATCGCCGTCATGTCTGAAATCAAAGAATTAATGGAAAAAGTAACGTCATGTGAAACCACGAAATCAATGCAAACTACGGAAGAAAAGTAAGTCTCTTTTCTATTCACAAAGGTTTATGGAAGAATGCGATGCTGGCTGTATCTCGCTTTCCTCTGCGTTTCTGCCTTCCACTCTAGCCCAACGCGTTTGCGTGTTGCGTCTAGTTGTGGCAAATGTGTGACTATACTCTGTCAGATTGAGGAAGAGAAAAGAAGGTCACACAAAGAGAAAGGGAACACTGCTGACCTTTATACGTCGCACCAAAGGATCTGAAAGACATTCACCTAGTGAAGGACAGAGCAGAAGGAGAAAGAGAGAACTCGACGATTTTGTCACACTCGAAACTTCTCGAAGGCGCTGGCAAACAGGTATGAAAGAATGAAGTGTATCATTTGAGAAAGGTTTACGCCGCATAATTTCTTCAGTTTTTGTGTTGTTATCTATTTCATTTTCAAGATGTTTTTCAAGCAAAGTTCAATATTTTCTTCTAAGATGGGAATGCTTTTCGTTGTCAAGAAATCTCTACTTCTCCATAGAAAGTGTAAAAGTGAACAGAAAGAACTGGTAAGTCTATTCTGTTTGATACACTAGATTATTAATTATTTGCAGGTTTTACTACAACATCAATTTAACGAAATTGATGAATCTCTTCGATCTGTGAAATTTACAATTTACAATTTATTCAGTCTTCAGAGTAAGATGTAGAAAAAATCTCTGCTGAATCATGGTATGATCGAAGAGTTAGTCAGTCGTTGGCGCGGATTACGGTCCACAATCGTTGTCCAATAAGTCCCGGCGCGACAGCTGGAGTTGGGAAATAATGTGATCCCGTGGGTAGTGCCAGCGAATAAACTGCTTCACCATGTTGGAACAGTACAGCGCCCAGCTTGTCCAGGGCTGACGGGCGTCGGAATATTATCCCATGAGAGAGCGGCAATGAGACCGACTAGTCGACGTGATGAAATGAGATAATAATCTGTGAAAGAGCCTAATTAATTTGTGTTTTTCCCCATTCTTCTTTCTATATCTTGCTTTTATCTTTTTATCTCACATCCTTGTATCATCATCAATAAATTCAGTATTAATGAGCTATGATAAGCACATTATTAATAAAAAGACAGACATACAACCACAAGGCTTACCTATAACTAGGTTGGACTCTTAAGTGAAAGAACCTTTACTTTTACAAGTTCTTCAAGATCATAATTTGTCAGAAGTTTAAGATTTTTTGAAAAGATCATTTATTTAGCATTATTTTTCTTCAAAATTGTTAGCGCAATATTTCGACCATTTCGACCACTGGATTTCGACCACATTTTTTTAAGGTAGCGCATTTAGACCTTTTTACCATTTTTTTGAAAAATTGTTTAAAAATGACACATTTTTTTGAAGAGGTAAGACTTGTTCATGTTAAAAATAAGCCTTAAAATGGCTTAAAAATGAGAAAATTGAGAATGGGCGAAAAGGTGCGCTAGAACGGCAAAATACATATTATTGGTACGGGTTTCAAATTGAAACTTTAGTGGTTTATAGACCCGAGTCAGAATACTTGAAAACAAGAGAGAATATCTGCTAAACCCGATAGAGAACTGAGAAAAAATTAGTAGAAAATGGGATAATTAGGCTTGAAAATTTTCAGAACATTGCTTTTTACCTTATTTTATATTTTAATACATTCTAAAAAACTTTTTTCCAGCCAAGAGAAGGAAAAAAGCAAAAATTTGATAATTTTCAAGCCTGAACTGTTCATTTTCAAAAAGCTTTTTCTCAGAAGCCTATGGAGTTTAGCAGATAATCTCTCTTGTTTCCAAGTACTCTTACCCGGGTCTACAGTACTGGCCATAAAGATATTTCAAAGTGGTTATTCGAGCATAACTTCTCTGAAAGTGGCTCAAATGATTTGAAACTTGATTCAAAAATAGGCACTGTAAAACGTTTCTTCAAACTTTATGGGAAAATAAGTTTTTGATCTTGTGAAACTAATGCTTCAGCAAAAAAATTAGCAGTCTTCAGGAAGTGGGAGACTGCAATTTGGCCATTATGTATTCTCGAATTCACGATTGAAAAGCGATTGATCAGACAAAAACTGCTTTGAATGCCCGTAAGTCCAGAAAAACTGTTTGAATCCGAGATTTCAAAATCAGACCTAATGAAGTAAGCGAGTTCTGGAGAGAGGATATAGTGACAAAGCTGAAGAAAACGGTGTGAAACTACTCTTGAGAGTGTTTTGAAGTTTTTCAACATGTAACAGGGTGTTCTCAAACAATAATGACCTCGTGTAGTCCATCTGAATGACGAGGCGTCAAAACGAAAAAGGCCTTCCAAAGAAAAAGTCACTACGCTCTTACTATCGGGTTGATAGGGGGCTGATTAAGTTTTTTGGAAAGTCGAAGACTTGTTTTACCGGGAAAAAAAGTTTCTGATTTCAAATCGAAGTTTCTTCGAAGATATGATTTTTCGAATCTCAAGAGAAAAATCTTCATTTTCACGATTTTCGGTTTTTTGCTCTCAAATCCGGTTTTACTTGAGCAAATGAGTTCTTCTTTCGGGAAAAAGTTACTGCGTAGTTATTTAAAACTTGTTCAAAGTTTCAAATCATTTGAGCCACTTTCAGAGAAGTTATGCTCGAATAACCACCTTGAAATACCTTTATGGCCAGTACTGTATAAGCCACCAAAGTTTCAACTTGAAACGCGCACCCGATTCCGAGTATTTCCCTAGTAAGGAAAGTCTAAATTTTCAGTTATATGCTGACGACGCCTGGCTGACCATGTCCGAAGGGAGAAGTTTGCCGGGAACCCGCCAAATTTTCGGTCTTCTATTGAAAGACCCGAAGTTCCTGAACCTTCCTCTCTGTACTCCTTGAATCTCGCTTTTTCGTGAGTTTCCAGTTTTTCATTGAAGGTCATTCCAAATATTTTTTTGCAAGCTCCCGAAAAATCTCCAGGGAGTCGGTAGCTATGTGAAATCATTGGGATGAGCTGGAATCATGATAATTAAAATCCCAGACAGATCGAAATGAAGTCATAAAGAGTTAATTAACGGATTTTCAGCTATTTTTGACGGATTTATAGAGAAGAGTAGAGCTTGATAATTGATAGACAAAGACAATTATTCAAGTTTTTAGAAAAGTCATCATATTGATAATTGTTTAATCAATTCTGGGAAAATTTTTAGTGGCCACTGTAGAGGCTCGCCAAGAACTACTTGGAAAGGACACTAAAGTGGCCACTAAACCCACCTCTATAGTGGCCACTATTTTCCGTTTTAGGAGTACTATAGAGGTTCTCTATTTAGTGGCCACTTCAGTAGTTTTTCATCCAGTATTCCTTCCAGTAACTCTGATAATTTTGAAACAAACAGATTGGACCAGTTATGTTGATCCATTGACCCCTAAAGGGGCCACTATAATTTTAGTTGTCTATTAGTATCACTTAGACCTCTATGGTGGTCACACTCAAACGTCAAAACCCTATAGTGGCCACTAAACATTTTCCCAGTTAACACTCGTAGCTATTTTTGTACTTTTTTTTTCCATCGAAATGAAAATTTATTGAAAGGTCACTTGATTAATATGGACAATTGTATTCTTTGCCCCATCTTTGAAGCCTAAATCCGCATCCGGAATAACTCAGAAAGATGTGCCGGACCCGAAACGGCTTACGCGCTGAAGCCTCAATTTTGATGAAAGTTTACAAAAAAAAACAAGACAGCTTGATGATGTATAATATTCTGAAATATATAAGTTTCTGGGAATGTACTTTGGAAAGTGTTTCGAAAAAGTCATTTCCAAAAAAAAGTTGAACTCTACGTTATTTTCATTTTTTCAATTTTTCAGGCGTGGAATTTTTGATTTTGTGAAATTATTCGAAAAAACGCTTTTTAAATAATTTTTAGATTAAAAACCCTTACATTATACAGTTGCAGTCTTTTGAAAATCATTCAGAAAAATGCAATATCAACACTTTGAGCCATTCCAAATGCGACAAACTCTCCAAAATGTACTGAAGTTTGATGAATATTATATTCTGTGTATCACGAGTTGAAAATTGACCGAACGATATTCCGCTGTTCCGCTGCGTGCGGTCGCGAAGCGTCTTCTTAAGAACTTCAGAGGGGTCCTTATAGGGGCGATCTTAGGGGCTCTAGGGACCACTTTAATAACCCCTATAGGGTCCAATAAAGCTTATGAAAATGGCCCCTATGGGGAACATGCTAGTCGATAATGAATGATATTGAGAGATCTCTAAAGGGTCCACTTGAGCTTTAGGGCTACGGGGTCAGACTCTAAACCCCTATACGGACCACTCTGGAGTCCCTAACCTTGCATTTGCGAATCTCGGTCGCGCTTTCAATTGGTTTTCATTGCTAGTGAACAGACTATTCTATTTGAATACTTGAAAGTCGGGTACTGAAATAAATGAGAAAAGCGCGACCGAGATTCGCAAATAGATATACGCATCGCGACCGCACGCAGTGGAACAGCGGAATGTCGTTCGGTGAAATCTCTTATTTTTGCAATCTTTCAACTTGCAAAAGTTTATTGAAAGGGCAGTTGATGGAAAGAAAAAAAACCTAGTTATGGACTGATTAATTAATTAAGTGATAAGCAGATCATTACATACATAGGTAGATTGTGTTAAAAGTGCAAAGTATAGGATGAAAAAACGTGACATTTCCTACAAATTAGAGTCATTCTGATAATTAATTGATAACAGGTAATTGAACCTATTTTTAAGAAAAGAGTTCATCTAGATTACAGCTATTGTAGACATGAAATTAGTAATAACTTGACATTTTCAGACGGCTCAAAATCACATGGCTGATAAGACTACGAGTAATTAATTAACAAAACTAACAATCTATAAATCCTTTCAAATAAAAACATTTTTTTTTTAAATTGCAAAGATTATTTTCGTATTGGAAGGCGGCCATTGGAATTGTTGGCCACCAGGAAAATGGAGCTCGTCTTTTCTTTTTCTGCAACAGAACAACGTCATTTTGCGGCTCCTTGTCCACCGTAGTCCATAAATGAGAAGAGTACTCACCACATTTGCACAGAAGCATACTGAAGACTTGCTTCCGCAGACTGCGGTTCAGAAAAAGGACGACGAAAGCGTTGGAAAAGGTGACCATGTCGCTGATGTACGGTAGTACAGTACCCGTGAAGTCGCGTAGGCCAGCGATACTTGACGTCGACTCGCTCATTGCTATGTACTGTAAGAGAGGTCATTGGAAAAAGTTTCGAATCGCGGCTGCAGCCATTCCCAATGCGGCCTTAAGTGATGTCATTTTGATTCTTTGTTGAAATCGGAATGAGACCGCACCGAGAATGGCTTGATTTTTGAAGGGGTTGCAGAGCTTTAAGAGAGGATCTCAGTCAGAAGTAAAAATCCTACGGTTTTATAAATCCCAACATCGAAACGGGTTACTGTGACTCTTACTGTGACCGTAAGAAATACGCATTTTGCCGCGACGCAACCGCAACGCGGAGCTATCCATTTCAAGCCGCCAATTTTCACAAAAAAGGCTTGAAACCGAGCATTGCTCATTGCTCATGTTACAAACTTTTTGCTCATTTTAGAGGCTTTGAATAACTTTTGAACGAACCGTGAAAACCGATATGCCTAATTGAAGCAGAAAGTTGTAGACTGATAAGATATAAAGACTGAATTCGGCTTTTTTCGCAGCCAGAGCACCGTTACAAGCAATCTGAACATCTTTTCATTGAAGAGCAGAGTTGATGCGCAGCGAATAACCTGATACGCAGCGGCGACGTTCAAGGTCAACGTCAGAAACACGACGATCACCATGAACATCAGCAGTTGCTTGAAAATCGTCGCGATTATCTGGAAAACGGTATTTAGACCTACTTTAGTCCTACTGTAACCCACCGTAAGATCGACTGCGTAGACTAGATTGGTTTTTGCTCTGTTTGGTTGGAACGCGATGTCGTCACAGAGTAATGGGTACACCGAAGCGAAAGGCGCGATAACGCAAAACGCTATCGAGATCCATAGAAACTTGTCCCAGAACTGGAAAATGTTCGATTTTTTGGTGGAGATGGTGTCATTTTTAGGAATTCCAGAGGGGTCCCTATAGTGGTTATGGAAATAAACAGCTCCTTAGGGGCCGAAAAAGTGGTCCTTATAGGGGTAAAATCTAGGCGGTCCCTAAAGGGGTATAGGGTCTGACCCCTAAGCTCAAGTGGTCCCTATAGTGGTCTAGTTCTTTTTTCCTAACTAAAAACCCTATAAGAACCACTTTCGCAAGCTATAGGGGTTGGCAAAGTTGTCCCCAAAAGTCGCCCCTATAGGGACCACTCTGGAGTTCCTCAGTTCGATATCGAAACCTTTAAGATTCCATAAAAACTTGATAGTTCATTAAATTCCACCAAGCAAACTTTACTCCTGATTGATTTTATTTTTTCAAAAACTGACTTTTTCATGATGAAATGGTAGGAAAATGACGGTGAACCGATTCATAGCCATCAAGAAGATGATGAAAAACTGGACGTACCCAAAATAATAAGATAACATGTAAATCTGAAAGGATAAATATTCAGAATTCCTTTATTTGTTCTGGAAACTCACGATTCTCACGATAAGTTGTGGAAGAGCCAGGTAAACAGCGGCTAACCACGACCCTACAGGTGTCACTTGGAGTATTTGCAAAGATATGGTTGCATTGATGAAAACTGCCAGGTTCTGGAAGTTCCTGACTTTTGAAGATGAAAATATTTTGTGTTTTCACGTTGTACTTATGGTCCTAATTATAAGAAAAAATACCCTTGAATTAAAGTTCTAGACTATTTTTGCACTGAATTTTTGTTAAAAGTCCGCAAGCCCTTGAAATTTAATTATTTTCGAAAAATTCACCACGAAGGTTGAGAACATGAAGAGTTTGAAGAAGGAGCCGACGTAGTTGGCCTTGTTGCGTCTTAAGGTTATTACGACCAGGATATAAATAGTGGCTGCAGGAACTCGATAACATAATCGGGCTATAAAACCTTCCATAATTGCTGAAAATCAGAATTTTTCGCCAGGGAGGAAGTTACGGTAGCTGATTGCGGCGTAGTGTGCAATTTGGCGAGGACGTGCATGTAAACGGGCGGTTTTAGCAACAAAAAAAAAATTTTTTTCGGGTTCTTCGTTTTTTTTTTGATTTTGTCGATGATAATGACCTTTTTTCATCTTTTTATATGTTTCAGATGTTTCAAACTTCTAATCGTAAAATTCTTCAGAGCGCTGTTCGTTTTGAAGTGTATTAATAGAAATAAACACGTTTTTGTGTCAATGCTCCTGTTCTGCCTAAAAAAAATCTGTAACGGATTTTGAGTTTTTATTTTTCTAGAACAAGTCAAACTTATGAAGTAAAATGGATCATGGGCAAATTCAGTCACTACTTCTGACATTTAGAAAAAATTGCAGAAGGTTTTTCGTAACTATGTTCGTTTGTAACTATGTTTAAATTTTCCTGAAAAGCCGAATTTCTAAATAGTTTCTTAACAGTTTTTGAAACCAGCTTCAAAACTAAAGACAGAATAGAAGAGTGAAAAGCGTATTCGAAGCGGGAAGGAAGCTAGTTGAGGCTCCACCCCATGACTTTCGTCGAATACGAATCATTAACTAATTATCTCACCCCTCTCTCTTGTGAATCACAAAGGTAATTTAGTTCTGAGGCGGTTGATATGATGATAAGGTTGATTAAAACGAGGTAATTAGTATCTTTTTCAAGTTTTTTACAACATTCAAGTGAATTTCTTCGAAGAAAAAAAAAATGCGGTCACAAAATTCCAAAAATTTACCTGAAACGGTGAAGCACGAAAACGGTTATAAAAAAATTCCGGTAATCTCCAGGTGCTTATTTTATGAAAAAAAGAAGAAAATCATAGGGTAGTAGTCGTTCATCACTTCCGAAGAACAAACTATAAAGCTTACTTTCCCGAAAAAAACTTAGTCACCAGTCTAGCCCCTTTTTTGAAGGAAAGATCAAGATATCAGAAAATGCAAATCGGTTTTTTGGTTGGTCTTTTTGGGCAGATCCGTCCGCATTTTCCCTGGCTCGACCTCGAATTTTGGAATGTTTTTAATTTTTTTCGCAATTATCAGATTTCAGTTGAAAATGAGATTGTTTGAGAAAAATTGTTACCATTTTTAATCCGGTTAAAACAGCAGTTTTTGAAAAAATTTGAAAAAAATGGCAAGTCTGATCTGACTGAATATTTTGGCCTCACCAGGGAATGGTCTCCATTCGCAGTGGGACTTCTGAATGAGACTAGGTTCACTAGATGTAGTTTTTCACGCTGATTCCAAATCTGGTCTCAAAAACTGCCCTCGAGGCCTGTGAAAAAAGTTAGGGGCTCTCAAAGTCGAAAAGCTCGATGTCTCCGAATGAGCTCATTTTTAGAGGGTCCTTGTTCCCCGGTCACGAAAAACCATTTGATTTTTTTTGAAAATTTTCTGTAGCCCAGATATGATTTTTCAAAGCTCGGCGCGGGATAAGAGCATGCGAGCGCGATGTCCTATCGCGATCCGACGGCTGTCGAAGCAACGGCGGCGAGGAGCAGTGGAAAGGCGGCGGACTGCGGATCACGAGGTCATAGGTTCGGTGCCCACGCTGTGCAAACTTTTTTTTTTGCAATTTTCCTTTTTTGGATACTTTCGTCTAACTGCTCCTTTTTTGAGTTTTGAGGCGTATAAACACGAAAACACTGCGTTTTGAACTTATTCAAACAGCTAAAATTCTTTTTGTCGCAAATTTTCGGTGATTTTCCATGATTTTCCATGAGCATAGGTTGGAGTGTCGAAAATTTCAGAAAAAATTTTTTGCTTTTTTTCTTTTTCCAAAAGCTGTCTAGACCGAATTCATCACAGAAACTTTATTTTTTTCTTTTTTTCAATTTCTTTTTGGAACTTTCTACTCGCCGAAGTCTGACTATAACCTTTTAAAAATTTTCATTGAACGGAAGTTATTAGTAAGGTTTTTCTTTTAATTTCATTCACGAGTCAAAGGGAGCCTCCTTGAAAGTTTCAGCAAAAAAACCTGAAATAAATTTGGATATTTTTTTGGATAAAAATCATTGAAAAGTTCCACATTGTCTATCAGCGTAGCTGTGATGAATTCGGTCTAGACAGCTTTTGGAAAAAGAAAAAAAGAAAAAAAAACCAAAAAATTTTTTCGAAATTTTTGACACTCCAACACATGGAAAATCACCGAAAATTTCATGAAAAAAATTTGCGACAAAAAGAATTTTAGCTGTTTGAACAAGTTCAAAACGCAGTGTTTTCGTGTTTATACGCCTCAAAACTCAAAAAAGGAGCAGTTAGACGAAAGTATCCAAAAAAGGAAAAATTGCAAAAAAAAGTTTGCACAGCGTGGGCACCGAACCTATGACCTCGTGATCCGCAGTCCGCCGCCTTTCCACTGCTCCTCGCCGCCGTTGCTTCGACAGCCGTCGGATCGCGATAGGACATCGCGCTCGCATGCTCTTATCCCGCGCCGAGCTTTGAAAAATCATATCTGGGCTACAGAAAATTTTCAAAAAAAATCAAATGGTTTTTCGTGACCGGGGAACAAGGATCATATACCCTCTAAAAATGAGCTCATTCGGAGACATCGAGTTTTTCGACCAGATTTGGAATCAGCGTGAAAAACTACATCTAGTGAACCTAGTCTCATTCAGAAGTCCCACTGCGAATGGAGACCATTCCCTGGTCAGTGACGTGCAGTTTGAAGTTTTTCATATCTTCTTTTGTAGTATAATTTTCATCTCAAAAAAAAGCTTCTCAAAAAAGAAGTGTTTAAAACATTATTCATTGAAAAAGGAATTGAAACTTTCGGAATTCTACAGCTCGACAAGTTGGTCGTCTTCGAAATTTGCTCTAGAAAACTGCAAAAAACACAGCAAACATAAAGGTCTTGAAGCAAAGTGGGTGATGTACCAATGGTTTATTTTGAAGATTCATGTGACTAAAATGAAACGTTTGGCAATTTGACAATGAAAAATTGAAATAAAAATACGAAAACTAGTAAATTAATCAGAAATCTCATTTTGCAACATCAACCGTTGGGCGGACCTATTCAGTGATTTTGCAACAGCGTTCCAGCTCGGATGTTTCTCGATCTGAAAAAAGAACCTTGATTTATTTTTCGAGGAGTAGAAGTTTGGGCTTGAAATTTATTTTTTTAGGCTCGAGAATGCGTCGAGGAATAAAAAATCTTGACTTGCTTCTAGTCGGAAAAAAAAAAACGATTCTATTTTCTTCAAAGCGTTTAAGTTTTCCAAAACTACAAAACTATGTTTATTTAATTCGAAGGAAATTCTGACGAATCCACACCCGAATTTGAGTAAAGCGGTTCTCTTCTCTGATTCTTCAATCTTGAAAACTGTTCTTCAAATCTCGCTATGTTTTGAAATCCGAAAATCGATACGCTTGAAAATTTCTCGCAATTATCATTTACAACAAAAGGGTCACCTCTTCGTCTCCGAACTCCTTCAATCCATCCTTGATCTCATTCATAACACGAAAAACAGACGGTACACACATCTGAAATTCAATATCGAATTTGAAAACGAAGAAAAAAAAACCTGCATTTTCCTATGATAATTGAATCGCTCCCTTCCATGCACCGTTCCATACGTATCGATGCAACTTGTAACTACCAAACTCACGATTTCAGACTCCTTGAGGCTGAGCTCAGCTTTTTCCTACAAAAAAGCATCGGATTTTCTTATTTAGAAAAGAAAACCTCGGAAAGTTTGTTCGCTTCTTCCACGGGACGGTTTTGATACAGGCGGATCGCAAGATTGAAAGACGCCTTGTAGAAAAGAGCCGAAATCTTTTGGATGGAAAAGCGAAGCTTCGACAGATCGTCAGCGTTGGCACTTCCAGGCATACATTCCGCAGTAAATTCGAACTCCAACTCATTTTCTTCGTCCAGTTTCTGACTCGGAAGTTCTTTCTCCGTGTTATCAGTATTCGGCTCGCTCATTCTGAAAATTCTCGAAAAAAATTAGACCTGATATTCGAATAAAAACGTCATCATTCTTATTTTTTCAGTAAAAATACTGGGTAAAGCGGATATAAATTGGTATAAAACCAATAAAGTCGCAATCAAAAAGACAAAGAATAATTTTTTTTTCGCATTTCTCACGCAAAAAAATTCAACAAAGAAAGGATAATGGTGCAATAAAAATGAAAAAAATTCCCTGAGGCGATTCAATGGAAATTAGACAGAAAAAATCCATTAATTATAGTAAAAATCTCCAAAATTTACTAGATTGATAAAGAGAAAAAGCAATTTGAAAAAAAAAAAGATTTATGACATTATAAGAATTTTTCTCTGAGTTTTTGCATGGAAAGTACATTTTCGGCGATTTTCCTGACATATTCACGGCGTTCCCAAACGGGGTGGCAAGACGTCAAAAAATTTTGGCGCGAAATTTGAAATCTACAGTACTTCAGCCGAAGGCGATCGAACAAACAAGTTATTAACGTTGTATATTCAGTGTAATTGTGACGTCACGTGACGTAATTTTATCCGTAGCGCGCACTAAATTTTTTCTGTAAATTCAGAAACTTTGACGCCTCGCTCACCTTCCCTCACCACCATTAGGAACGCCGTGATATTGGCACGAAAATACAAAAGAGAACAACATGAAACTGTTTATCGGTTCTTTGAAACCTAAAAAAGTGAAAAAATTGTTTTCTTTCAAAACTATTTGCACCGCGCTGAAGGACTATGGAAAAAGAAACTTCGAAAAATTAAAAATAAAAGAAAGTGATTTGAAAAACTTTTTAAAATTTTTGTTCAGCACGTCCGGTTTGGCCTACTGTAAGTTTAAGTTGTGCATACTCGAATCACGGTTTTTTTTGACGACATCTTTGTTAATAATGAGTTTTTTGTACGAAAAATTGAAAAAATTTGAACAAAAGCACAATTAAATTTTAACAATTAAGTTTTTGCAAACGACATCAAATCTTAAAAAATGGCCTAACTTGAAAAATCCGTCTTCAAAAAGTCGTTTTTTCTGTAACTTTAATCTGTTAAGGTCGAAAATAGCGGTGTTAAATTTCTTAAATAGAAAATGTGGTCAAAAATGATCTAGTATAACCAGGGAAGACGGCGCAGTGCACAGTTCCCCGAAGGTTTGAACTGCTGTTAAAATTTGACAAAACGCCGTGAATATATAATTGGAGCACTATAAATGACCGGAAAACAGTACAAAATGATCGAAAAAGAAACAATTTCCCTGCCGGTCAACTCCTTTGTTCAAATAAAGCCAGTCAGTCATTTTTTTCGGTTCTATAAAAAAACGGAAAATTGATAGAATTGACCCGAAAATCGTACGAATTGTTAGCTTAGCTGTTTTTTGTGTCGCCTATTTAAGGGAGGAAGGTGACCTCAACTCAATATTCATTAAAAATGAACCATATTTCATTCTTCGCTTTAGCTTTGACGATTATCTTTTCAATCTGTTTTGCTGACCTACTTCAATCTGGAGATTTGCTCAGAGGTTTGGGTTTTTGGGTATTCAAGAAAGTTCTGAATCGTCAATCTAACTCTAGAACTTTATCTAAGAGTTCTTCATGAGAAATCAAGAATTTTCCAGCCCTGGGCCTGTCGATGCCAGCGGCGCTGCCGACGTCGCTGGACCTGACGCCGTGCAACAGTCAGACGCGGTGCAACGGCAAGGGATTCTGCCTCGGGACGGCCAAACAGTCGACCTGCCTCTGCTTCTTGGGCCGGCAGGGCGACAGTTGCGAGAAGGAGTCTGAAGGTGGGAAACATGTTAAGAAACTCTCCCTGAAAGCCTTGAGGTGAAATCGATTCCTTTTTTTTAGTCAAGCACTTTTCCATTAGTATTAGGCTGCCTGAAGGGGCTACATGTTGAAGAATAAGCTTTAAATGTGTTACTTCAAAATTTTTGAAAACCTTGATTCTTTTTCATTAATTTCATGAATCTCAATAATCCGGTAGGAATTTTGAATAAGGATAAGTTCACTAGATCCATTTTTCACGCTGATTCCGATTCCGGGATCATAAATTGCTGACAAAGATCTTCGAAAAGAGTTATAGCCGATAAAAGTCAAGAAAAATTGTTTAGAAAAGCAGAGTAGCTCTCTTGAGAACTTAGAAAAAATCAGCCCTTGGCTCAAAGTTTCCAGAAAAAAAAGTAAAATATTTCTCAATCTCCATGATTTTTTCACATACTTCACGACAATTTCGAAGACCAGAATTGAAATCAGCGTTAAAAATTTATCTAATACCCTTAATCTTCTCAAAAAGTCCCATTATTAATACGATTAGTATAGCTGATTCTCATTGAAAAAAGGGTCCTGACACGATTTTAAAAGAAGAGATAGAGCCTATTTCTACAGAACCCAGACAGGCCACGCCCCCTCAGCGTCCCAAGCTAACCGGGAATCGGCTATAGTACGACTTCTCGAGTCTTTTTTCACTAATTTTCAAAACCCTACGGAAAAATAATATGATCTCAAATCAACATTCAGGCTTCTGGTCGGACCCGTTCGGCTTTTTCGACAGCGAACAGAGCAATCCGTTGGCCCTGCCGAACTTGCTCGATTCCGAACTAATGTGCACCGCTGAGGATTGTACCAGCGGCGGAGTGTGTATTGGAACGAAAACTGCGCCGATTTGCCTCTGCTACCCTGGAAAAATGGGACTTCGTTGTGAATCCGATGTCACTAGCTTGTGTGAGTTTAAAAAGGGAAAAAAATCTGAAGAAAGGCATTATTCAAGAGAAATCAACGTATTGTATGTCTCTGAAAGAGGTAGAAGATTTGAAAGAGTGCCAAAAATTTAATATGAGCTTCAAAAGGCCGAAGAAAATATTGGTATGACCAAAAAACTTTAAAATATATATGATTGGGAAAAATAATTGAATTTTTTTCCGAGTTAAAAAAAGTAGCAAATTTACGACGAAAAAGCCGTTTGAGATGTCGAATTTTAGAAAAAAATTCAAAAAAAGCTTCCAAATTAATGAAAATCATTTTTTTTCAAAGTGATTCACTTTATCGCTCCTAAAAAAACTATGCATTATTTTCAAGGGGAAGATTTTTACAAATTTTTTGAAAATCAAACGTTTTCCATAACTTATATAGTTCTGAGACACTCATCAAACGATCAAGACTTTTTTTGTTAAATTTTTTTAAAAAAATAAGATTCTTAGGGTCTTTGAAAGACGGCCGGTCTTAAAACTGTAGTTTAGAAAGGCTTTTCGATTATAAAATGGAAACTAGTGTTCTTTTTGATGTGACCTAGCTTGTTACCTCGAAAGAGAGGTTCTAAAAATATTGCAAAAAGGGAAAAAAGTAAAAAAACTTTTCTGATTCCGAAACAGACGGAGCTATATTGACTTGTACTTGTACGAAAGTGACTAATTAATTTATTTTTCCTCTGACTTTTGATTTTTTTTTTCCAGTGAACATCGATCCGGGCGCTCCGCTGACAATGTGCAGCCCGAGCGACTGTAACAACAAAGGCGTCTGCATGGGGACGAAGAACAGCTTCGTCTGCGCCTGTCAGCTCGGCTACACCGGGCCCAACTGCGAGAATAGTCAGTTCTTATTATAGTCAGTTTAGATTTTGAATGTCAAGTGCAATGACGTCAATTAAAAACACTCTGTGGATGGCTCGCTCTCTGATTGGTTTATCGCGCCAAGTTTGCTCCATGGCTAAATATCTACTTCAAGAACCTCAGACCTTGGTAACGCGAATCGGACGTGACCAAGGCATTTCTAGTGACCACTTTAGTAGCTTCAGAACTCTCAAGTGATCCCTAGAAAAGGTCAGGAACGTCCGGAGCGCGTCTGGTTTTCGTTATCGAGGTCCGCATACAAAAAATCACCCATGAATATCGTGGTCAGGAAAATATTCTTACTTGAAAATTTATGAGTCTTTCTATCTTTGCTACACCCCGTTGATAATAATATAGCCTTTTCTCTTTTATTTCTCGATAATTTCCGTTCATTTTAGCCCCCTTCCAACTCTGCGACAGTCGGGACTGCAGCTCCAACGGACTTTGCATCGGAACGCGGGATTCTTTCAAGTGCGCCTGCTACTTGGGCTATTCCGGAGATCGCTGCGAGACCAGTTAGTCTCCATCTTTATCTCTAGGGAAAAAAACTAATTTCGAAGCAGAAAGATAACGAAAAAGTTAATTTTAGCTCCTTCCGTGTTTGGAGGGTGGCGGAGCACCGCAATTTCTTCACTTTCAAACTCAAAATCATCGGAAGGCGATGATGGTTGGTCCGTAGAACCTTAGGTGAACCTCCTAAGTGGAGTTAGTGTTTTCTGAGGTCCTTAAGGTATCACTGTAGAAGTTAGAGGAAGTGAAGACGCTATTTTGATCTATTCAATTCTGTTGAAAACCTTTTAGTTCAGTCACTGTCTCTATGATAGAAGTTTTGGTCTTATTGGGAAGCCTACAGTAACCTGAAATCCGAGAAGACACGTTTTAGATCTAACTGTTCTAACATCAAGCCATTCCAAATGCGGCTCTTCGAATAAATATCTTCTTATCTTTTTCAAGACCTACTATCCCCACTGCATCGTAACGCCTTTCACGCCCTACAGTAACCTAAAACCTACAGTAACCTGAAATTCGAGTAGGCACGCCTTAGATCTAACTGTTCTAACATCAAGTCATTCCAAGTGCGGCTCTTCGAATAAATATCTTCTTATCTTTTTCAAGACCTACTATCCCCACTGCATCGTAACGCCTTTCACGCCCTACAGTAATCTAAAACTTACAGTAACCGGTACCATGTGCGAGAGCTCCGACTGTAACAGTAACGGCATCTGCGTGGGCACGAAGTCGGCGAAAAGCTGCATCTGCGCCCCCGGCTTCTATGGTCAACGTTGCGAGCAGCGATTTGGTACGTCTTGGTAGACTGGCCAAGTCTCCTGCTAATCAATCGGAGGATCAAAGTTCGATCCTTTCAGGTATCCTACCTGGTACCGAAGGGCTGTTCTGCGAGACGAAGGACTGTTCTGGAAACGGTCTTTGTTTCGGAAACAAGCTCTTGCCTACCTGCCTATGCGCTCCCGGCTTCCTCGGTCTTCGGTGTGAAATAGGTACAGTAGCCTGGGTACTGTATTCTTCAAAAATACTTTCAGAACCGCTGTGCACTCGGGAGTTCCAATGTTCGGGCCACGGGTTTTGCGTCGGTTCGATCAAATCGTTCTCCTGCGTTTGCGACATCGGATGGACCGGTGTCACTTGTGCGCAGAACACTCTTCTCGGTTGAATAATCCAGTTTTTGAATGATTATGTGTATATATTGAACTATGAAACGATTTTAATGAAGACTTCTATTTATCGATTTACTTTGAAGATGAGAAAAGTGTCATTTCAACGAGTTTTTCTTTTTCTCTAGGCTTCTTTGAAAAAGCTTCAACATTTTGAATTCGAAACGGTTAAGTCAAAACTGCGCCCGACTTGAAACTGCTTACGTTAGCGGGTATCACACGGCACGCTATTTTCGTAGATCATTCTCTAACCTCGCATAAAAAGACCTCTTATATGTATGCTTTTTACTCCTTTGGAGTTTTTCTAGAGTCGCTTTAGTGGTCCCTATAGGGGTTGTATGGCGAATACGGGCTTTGGTAACGCGCATTGGACGAGGTGGTATCTTTTCTAGGGACCATTTTGGTAGACTCAGAACTCTTAAGTGACCCCTAGGATTGCTGAGAAACGTGCGGGGCACGTCCGAAAAGGTTTTCACGCGGAAAATCGTCCATATAGCGCGATTGAGCTCGAAGAATTCGCTTCATTTTTGGTCTCATTTGGAGCTTTTCGCTTCAGGACCAGAATACCACAACAGATCGCTACAGCTTCACACGATATCGATACCAACAACCCAACATTATCTCAGGCCTCAATCGTGTGAATTTTCTCACTAATCCATCACTAATCCAATCATTTTCTTTTGTATAATTTTTTAGTAAAACAATCAATAATCAACACAATTAATGAATAAACACATGATGGAATGGATGTTACACGTTTGATAGAGCTGCTACAAGTATCCAAAAAACTCGGGGATTGCAATAAAAGATAATAATCTTAAATTTGAAAAAGAAATAAGAAAATCATGAAAAATGATAAAGCAAGCTTGAAAGAAGAGATCAAAATGGAGAACTAGAAAAAAATTTGAAGAAAGTTTTTGGAAATTTGAAAAAATAGCTCGAACAGCGCTGCTATTCAATTTTCGATTTCAAAAGCTCAATTGGTTCTAATTTTTCTTTTTTTTAAAGACTAAGATAAGATATTTCCAATAGATTGGTATCTGAAGGGGTTCAAAAAAAGCTGCAAAAAGTGATAAAAATGGTCAAAGGCTCCGTATAAATGAAAATCAAAAATAGTGTCATTTTTCCTTTTTGAAAAATGAGCACAATTTGGAAAATCGTCCGTAGAAATAATGCTTGAAAATTGATGAAGTCGTTTTTTTTCTAACGGAAAAAGTTCCCAAAAAGGCCCAAAACCGTGAAAAACTGAGACAAAAGGTAAGAAAACAAGGAAAAAAAAACTGCTAAAATTTTCGTAGAGCTAATTCTCAGCATAAGTCTTAAATAAAAGCTCATATTCAACCCGAAAAATGAGACAAACTTTAGACAAACATGAACAATTTTATGAAAAAAGCTAAGAATCATTCGAAGATCCTGGATGCATAGGGAAGAGACTTGACGAAAGCGCGGAAAGTTGAATTGACTGACTTGATGACGTCACCATCGGCTTGTGACGTCGCTTCGAGAGGGTCGTCGATGACGTCACCGTAGACACGGACCAGGTAGGCGCACGTCTTCCGCGCCTGGCCGTGGTTGCTTCTGAAGCGGAACTGGACCAGCCGGGCGACGGGGACGTCTTCTTGCTGAGAAGAAGGGAGCATAGATTTATTCTAGTCTGTGTGCCACGAAATTTCACGGAACGACATTCCGCTGTTCCGCTGCGTGCGTTCGCGGAGCGTCTTTCAAATCTTGGTCACGCTATCAATTTATTGTTATTGCTGTGGGAGCAAATGAAAGTAGGGCGACCGAGGTTCGCAAAGGCGCGCAGCGGCATAGCGGAATGTCGTTTGGTGAAATTCCAAGTCGCGTTACACAGGCTATAGTAACAGGTTGAAAGAATTATATTCTCGCAGCTCATCAAAAATCGATTACTATTATAGCTCGTCCGGCAAAACTACAAAACTTTTCGGGTGTCTGCGTCTCACTGTTCCCTAACCGGCGAGGTCAGAGAAAAAGGAAAACAGCGCGTTAACATGAGAGAATCGCCGAGAGACCAGGAGGGGGCAGAGAAAATCGACAGATTAAAGTTATAGACTACAGTCCATTCGACGCGACTAGAATCTTTTCGAGTGTCTGCGTCTCTCTGTTCCCTCACCGGCGAGGTTGGAGAAAAAGGAAAATAGCGCGTCAAAATGAGAGGAAGCAGAAAAAAAAAACATTAAAGTTAGAGACTACAGTCCATTCGACGCGACTAGAAATCTTTTGAGTGTCTGCGTCTCTCTGTTCCCTCACCGGCGAGGCCAGAGAAGCATGGAAATAGCACGTCAAAATGAGAGGGAGCAGAGAAAAAAGAAAATAAAGTTAGAGACAACAGTCCGTTTGCCGCGACTGGGCACTTTTCGAGCGTCTGCGTCTCTCTGTTCCCTCACCGGCGAGGTCAGAGAAAAAGGAAAAGAGCACGGCAAAATGAGAGGATCGCCGAGAGACAAGGAGGGGCAGAGAAAACAGCTATTTCTGTTCCAAACGTACATTAACGACGCAAAACTGCTCGGGGACTTGATTTCCGTCGTGTTCAGTCCCATAGGTACAGTCGGTGGCCAGCGGCACGGACTCGCTACAGCAAGTCGTCAAGCACAGCTGAAATCAGGCTACCGTATGCTTTAAATCTCGATGGGACCAAACCACGACGTCGTAGTCTTTGGGGGCATGGGTGGGCGGGATTCCAGTCCAGCCAAAGTGTTGGTAGGAGACGGATTTGACCCGAGCCGCTCGGGCCAATCGAATCGTGAGTTTCGGTTCGCGTTCCAATGAGCACCAGGCCTCGCCAGGCTGCACGATATCGCGTTCCTGGAAGAAAAGGGTTAGTGGGCGTGGCTTTATGCAAGGGTGGCGCGGGCTTATTGCGATGGGGGCGCGGTAATGAGAGTCGACTTTTCTGGCGTTATTGAGTGTAGAAAGAGCTTTGAATAATGTTTTTCAAAGTTTTCTTTCTGATTTTCTAGAAAAGGAATCTTTTTCAAAATGAAAATTCCTCACCAAAATGGCGTAGCCGCCACGAGTCGACGGGTAGACGTAGTTGACAAATTGCATGATATAACTGTCCATGACGCTGGCCGTTCGGCTCGACGCTTCGTCGGAGATTTTCGCTCCTAAAAAGCTCATTCTTACGAATTTTACAAAACTGAATGATCCTGATATAACAAGCATACATGGTCAGACAGGGTTGCACAGTAGCTTTATTTTTTTTTTTTCCAAACGGAACGCGGAAGTAAAATTTTTTTTAGAGGAACGTAGAAAACGGTAGCCGAACTGCGCAAGACGGAATCCCATGCAACCCCGATGCTAACAACTCTCTTGAGGTACCTACTTTTGCATCAAAAATTCGGCCGGGGACTATCGTCTGTTCAGATTTTGAATGTCAAGCCTTTGCTCAAGCTCCGCCCCTAATGGCGCGATAATGCAATGAGGGTGCGAGCCATCCGCAGAGCGTTTCCGAATGACGTCATTCTAATTGACATTCAAAATATTATAAGTCTATATCATTCATTATCTCGCACTTGCATGAGTCATAAGAAAAATTTCTTTTCTAAGAATTCGATTTTTAAAAAATTCTCAAAAAAAGGGGGGTGAAACTTCGATAATTTTTTTGGATCCTACCAATCAAGCTGCTGGCGACGTTGACGCCTTCAGCTTTTTGGACGACGTCGGAAGACGATATTCTGAACTCCGCTGACGTCTTTTTTCGCCACAGAGGCCAAAAAGCTGTCCTGATCTGGGTCTACCGTATTTTCTTCCTTCCTTGGCTCTACAGGCTTCGGCTCTTCAGCCTTCGCCACGACTTTGTCAACCTAAAATCGTTGTTGGTTTTAGAACTTAGATTTACAGTAATCTTAGCTCCCAGCTACAGTAAGACAATATGACTGCGAAATTCTTAAAATCAATGATTACCGCTAAGTTGAAAATGCACGAAAAAAAAAATCGAAAAAGTAAAAAGTTAATTTTAGCTCAAAACTCAGTTGTTTCCCGTAACATGTTCAACTGAATAACTTAGAAATGCTCAAAAATAAAAAAAGCTCATTAGCGCCATGAATTTGCTACGAAGTGGTACATTTTTCTTATTTTGGAGTTATTTATAGTTTTTTTTGCAAAAAATTTTTTTATCTAATAAACATGGCGTAATAAAGCATGAAAATCTCAAAAATTCATTTCTCAAGATTACGGTATCCAAAATTTCGCTGTACAAACCTCTTGAGCCAACGCCCTCACAGAAATAAACGCCTCTTCTTTGATTTGACCGATTTTGCTCTCAAACTCCTCAAAACGTTCTCGGAGGACCGAGAGCTGCAAAATGACGTCACATTCAATCAAAAATGACGTCATAATAAACCTGGGCGCTGACGTCATCTTTCGACACTTGGTAGTTCTCCAATTTGTTTTCGAGCCTTTCCAAGTGTCTCAGCAATTGGTTATGATTTTCTGTCAAACGATTCAACTGAAACCGAAATTATTATGAAGGGAATTCTCAATGAACTCACTTCAGTGTGGAAATGGGCGATATTTTCATTTGTATCGGAATTCGATGAAATTTGAAAGCAATCACCAACGTCTGAAAGTTGGAAGCATTAAAAAAAAGCATTACCTAAAGCAAAAACGAATAAAATCGTCTATGTAGTAAAAAAAATCTCTCGACTCTCTGTGTATGATTTCAAAAATATTAAAAAAACGAAATCAAGATAATTTTTTTGAAGCTCAGTTTTTTTCTTTTTTTCTTCAATTTTATCAAAACTCAGTTTTTTTCAGGCTGTGAATTTCTGAAATATATTCGTAAATGGTGGAAAAAAATCGATTCGGTCGATTTCTCATAATTTTTTTATTTCTGATTTTTTTGAAGTTCAGAATTGATCACGTCTTCGAAAAAGTTCTTGATTTCGGTTAATTTGAAAGTTTCAAAAAATGAAAATGATAAAAAAAAAAGAGATTTCTTGTCTTTTAAAGTGAATTTCGGACCGATTTCATTTTATTGGACCTGAAATCCAGTTATTTTATGTATAAAATAGAGTTGAATAATATTTTTGAGCATTTTTTGAAGGGAATAAACTCAAAAAAAGTGAATTTTGACTAAAAATTCTTGAGAAATTAATGACCAGTTTTTAGAAAAATTGGAATCGAAACAAAAAAACACAGTGAATAAAAATCTGTACTCCAAAAAGCGTTGACAAAACCTTGAAAAATGTTCAAAAAAATCATTCAGAATTTTTGAAAAAAAGAAAAACCATCAAAAAAACGAACGACTTTTTTTCAAAGTTCCATTGAATTACTTATAATATTTTTGAGTTATGAGGGATCTTCGAGAACTGAAAAAAATTCAATCAGAAAAAATGAATTGGAATGGAAACTTAGGGCGTAAAACGGCATGAAATGTTCAAAAAAAGGCTTGAAAATCTAAAAATGGTTTCAAAACATTTCAAAATAAAAACTCGCAAAAAACGAGTTTCTGCTCAATACTCACACTTGGCCAGGATAAAAATAAGAATCATCGACTCCAAAAATCTCCGACAAGCGGTCCAAGTCGGCGAGAATCGTCGTCGAAGCCAACGTGTTCTATAATTCCAGATGTCCGACCTAGAAAGGGGCTTTTTCAATGGGTTCATTTTATTCGGAAACCATTTCTGAAAGACCATTTCGGAGCGTTCGATGACAGAAAAATGATTACGGTAGAATTCTTCGTTTCCACTGACCGATTCGTCTTCTTCTTGCTGAACAAGAAAATCGGTGAAGATAATTTATGCCGTGTTCAATTCGATTCCGCGAAACGCGAAATGATCTCTGATTCTCCAAAATTTAATGATCTTTTCCTTTCTCTAACGAGTAGTTTGCATTTCGCGGAATCAAATTGAACACGGCATTATTTTTTTTTAAATGAAAGTCGATTGCACATGTATTCTTACATTGAAGATGCAATAAACAGTTTTTTTAAATTATTTTTTTCGGTTTGAAACGGTGCGAAGCGGTCGCGTTGCGTTTCTTGGCGCCAGTTCAAAAATTTATTGACTTATTGGAAAAATTTTCTTTTTATTCAAAGAAAAAAAGCACCATATTCTCTTGAAAATGATAATATAATTTATTTTATAATCGCAAAAACCAAAATTGAAAAATTAATAAGATTTTTGCGAAAAAAATTGATATAAATTGGATGAAATTCAATCAATTTTTTTCAACAGGATTCGTTAGAAAAAAATTCGAAAAATTTGAATTCGCGCCAAATTCCGCATCGCGACCGATTTTTTTAAAAAAATTTTTTTAAAAATTCCAAAACTCCTCTTTTTCTAGCCTTAAAAAAATAAAATTTTTTTCAAAAAAATTCCCTTCATAACACCTTGTTGGAGTTGAAAAATCATCAAAAAGACTATTTTATTCAATTTTCCTGAACCCTCACAGTTCTCTGGGAAGTGGTCGGCGGCTGGAAGGACCTCGTGGTCAAGGAGGACCGTCGATGAACCATCCTCGTCAAACTCGACGGCCGATAAACCGGCGAGGAGGTGAGGCTCATGTCGCCCCGTTGATCAACCATTACACTCCGAGGAAATCGCCTCTTAAGTTCCATTTACTTCATTTAGAGCTCGAGAAATGAATAATTTTGATTCGAAACAACAAAAAATTCTTCCGTAAAGTCAAAAAAAGATTGGGAAACGTTTTTTCGCTCAATTTTTTCACGTAAAAAGTTTCCAAACATGTTTTTTTTCCGGAAAATCTACTGAAAAACTCAACCTCACGTCTTTTTATGTGCATTTCTGTGTACAAAACCCCAATTTTTAGGTTAATTGATTTTCCGGAACTTTTCTAAGCCTTTTTAGAAATAATTAAAAAAATTCCTTCCTAAAGTTACCAAGTTCCTTAGAGAATCATTAAAACTACTTCTTGATATTAAAAAAATTTTGTCATTTTTTTTGTTCAAATCTTTAAGCTTTTGGATTTTTAACTGATTATTGATTGAAAGGAGTTCAAAATTCTACCAATGCAAAAATAAGAATCTTCAAAAAAAGTTCAGAAAAAAAGAAAAATTCCATTTCAGGCAAAAAAATTAACAATTAAAAATGAGAAAAAGCCATTATTTTTCGCATAAAAAAACTCCATTTCAAAAATTTAAAAAGGAATCTTCAATATATCATTCGAAAACTGAACAAAAGGACAAGATTTCACCATGAAAACGACGTGAAACAAAGGGAAGACGGGCTAAAAATGGTCAAGATCGTCACGTACCGAATCCAAACGAAGAAAAATGCAAAAAAGTGAAAGTTTATTAACGCGTCAACTCGAAAACAACAAAAAGGACAGCAATTTTACACGAAGGAGATCAAAAATAAATATATTTCAATTATATTTATTTTTTTATTGGAGTTCCAATTGTGGCCGGATGAGTTTTGCCTTGACTTCGTTAGTCGCCGCGTAGCCGGTTCCTGGAAAAAAATTGGGATAAAAAGAAAAATCTTCCCGAATTTCAAAAAAATAAAAAAATTTGAAACGCGATAAATCTATTTTCAAATATAAATATTGCAATTAAAGATGTGAAAAAAATGATTTTTTTCAGTTTCAGTATTAAAATTTTTCATTTAAAAAAATTGGAAAAAAATGAACAGGATTTAACATTAAAACGATCTTAAACGAGAGGATATTCATTTTTTTCAGAACATGAAATCGCTTTAAATTCTATTTCTGTTCAAATTTCTTCAGCTTAACAGATCCAACCTTCAAAAAAGTTCAACGATTTTTGAAAAAAATTCAAAAATAGTCTATTTGATTCCTAGATCAATTTTCACACTTCTTTTTCAATAAAATATCTCTACCTTGACCAAAAAAATCACGAGGAATAAGAGAAATACTGTTTCAACTATAAAATTATTCAACTTTTTCGCAAAAATATTACAAAAAGTCCAGGAACCTCCTCTCTGCAGTTCGATAACGTCCGATTCCGTGATCGGTTCCCCGCAAATCGGATCAACTCCGTCTTCTTTGATCAACTTCTCCACGACGTCGTACTTCACCACGCATTTTCTGCAGAGAAAATTAAATATAAAATTGAAAACTTGACTTTTAAAAAATCTTTTTCAACGAACAAACTGCAGTTGTTACTTTTAACAGTAAAAAGGTGACTTTTATCGTTCATTACAGGTTTTTCTACACTTTTTCGGAGAAAAACATAGTTCGTTCCGCGCGAGAAGGTCACGTTATGAAAGGCCAGAAAAGAAAAAGCTACTGTAAATACGGTGCTACGAGAACAGCGAGTTTTCCATTTGTGAGGAGTACGGTATACGGATATGCGCATTGTGTGCATACATTTTGCGTGTTTACACTTTCGTTGCGTGACGTCACCAGGTCGGACATCTCCGGGTTTTTTTGTTTCCTGGTTTTTTTTTCGAATATTTTTCAACTTTTTTTGGTTTTTTCCAATATTTTCATTTTTCTCAATGATATTTGCACGATAAAAAACAGCATAGAAAAAAAATTTGAAAAAAAGTGAAAAACTCGGAAACAAAAAAACCCGGAGATGTCCGACCCGGTGACGTCACGCAACGAAAGTGTGAACACGCAATGCGCATATCCGCATACCGTACTCCTTGCAAATGGAAAACTCGCTCTTGTCGTAGCACCGTAAATACAGCCTTTTACTCTACAAAACTGCTAGAAAGACAGCAAAAAACTAAGGTCTTGAAGCGAAGATGCTCAATTTCAAATTTTTGGTATAGGATATTTACGGCGGAAAAAAACGTGACAATCTGGCGCGGAATAAGGCCATACAATGAAAATTTCGAATTGTGAGGAAACATTTTTTTTTTGAGAAAGATTCCTGGAAGAATATATTCTTGATTTAGTTTCCTTTCGAATTCTCAAAGAGCTCGTTTTCAAGATCTATTAAATTTTTTAAATTGATAAAGAAACGAACGAAGGTTTCAAGTAGGCGCATCTCGTCGTGTTCGTCAGTTCATCTCGTGTCACTGGGCAGATAAATCGCTTCTGGAAATAAAATTTAAAGTTATAACTGTCCCGTTTCACCAATATAAAGTATAAACACGGCGTTTTTGTAAGTGGAAAAAATGCAAAATCAAAAATTAAGGGGGCGTCGTCCAAATCTCCGCCGTTTCCATGTGACGTCATGACAAAAACTCGTAAACAACATGAAATGTTAAAGGCGCACGAATGGGTCATGAGACGAATATATTCCTCATTTAAAAAACGCGATTTTTCTGTTTTTTTAAACACATGCCGTGTTGGAAGTAATTCCGCGAAATTCAATATAGCCACTAGAGAATGAAAAACATAACAGAATTTCGCAAAAATTACTCAGAAGAAAAACGGCAGACCAGCGCGCATGTCAAAAAACAAACGGCAGGCCAGCGCGGTTACACCAGTTTAGAGAGAATGGTAAACTTGGAGCGACCAGACTCGTACTCTCCTCGCTTTGCACACAGACCTGCGCGCTGGTCTGCCGTTTTCCATTAAATTTGGCATGCCAGCGCGCAGGTCCTAGACAGTGTGGAGAGCGAGGAGAGTACGAGTCTGGTCACTCCAAGTTTGCTATTCTCTCTAAACTGGCGTGACCGCGCTGGCCTGCCGTTTGTTTTTTTGACATGCGCGCTGGTCTGCCGTTTTTCTTCTGAGTACGTTGAACTCGGCGTGTGCCAGAGTGCCGCAGTGTATGAACACGACACACTACCCTTTACGGAAAAAAATATGGACGCGCCGATAAAAAAACGCCGTAAAAAAGGTTAATTTTCTGTCATTTACTGGAGGAATTTACGAAAAAAGAGAGCGAAACCAATTAAATAAGCCTTTTTTTCATTAGTTTTTTTCTTTTTCCAAATGAAATTTTAACTATTAATAAAACATAAATTCAAAAAAACCAAAAAAAGGATTTAAATGAACAACCTTTGCCGAGTTTTCCTCTCCAGGCATCGCCGTAAATTTGACTTCGAGTAATTCTTTCAGCTTCATTGGTTTGCTGGAGACTGGGCACAGGATTTTGGTGCTCTGAAAATGAAAAATTATTTTTTTGAAAAGGATGAAAATGAGTAGAAAAAAAGGGGAATTTATGTGATGACTCGCAAAACGCAAAAATTTGATCTTCTGGAAACTTAACTTTGCTGGTCTCGTGATAGATTTTTAATTTTGAATCTATTATTATTGATATTGGCTATGAAACTTTGTTTAAATGAGTCGAATTCATTAGAGACGATTTCTGATGGTAGCCAGAAAAAATCCTTTCTAAGCTCCGCAGTTAATTCGAACAGAAAATGAGTTCGTAAAAATCAAAAATCCTATAATTTCTGCTCTAAACCCTTCTAGAACCTTCATTTTTCAAAATTTCCTGAAACAAACCGGTTTTTCAAGTTTAGAAGCTGCTGCGGTGGGATTCAGTTCTGGGATCCAGAAACTGGGAAGAGCCGTACTTCTGAAAGCAATTTTCACGTTTAAATCGGATGAAAATCATCTTCATAGGAATATTCTTGATGAAAATTGAAGAAGGACGCTTCAGAAATAGAATAAAACAAGTTTTAAAAAAACTGTAACAAAAGCAACTGCCGTGTTGAAAGTGATCTCCGCGAAATATCTCTGACCCTCCCAAAATTTAGTTATCTTTTCACTCTCTGACGGCTATTTTGAATTTCGCGGAGTAACTTTAAACACGATAAAAAGAAATTTTTTTCGGAAATTCCGAAAAATCCGCACTTTTCACCCTTCATATTTGAAATATCGCCTTCTTCTCCATGTGCTCGTACTTTCGCAGCGATTTCGCTCGACATGGATCCTCCAGGTCTTTTCTGAAGATATAGCCATTATTTCATCAGTTTTTGACATAAAACTAGCCAAAGAATTTCTTTCTTCGAGGGCCGCCGCGGCAAGAGCTCCAGTCCTTCTTGGCGTGCTTTCAATGTTGGAAAACTGCTTCCTTTGCGATGTGATGTTGGCGTCTCCCTAGAAAAATTTTAAATTTAGAATATTCTTTTTTTAAAATCTTGGTTAGAATGCAAAATCTAATTGGAGAAAAAAAAATGATAAAATAAAACCTACAAATTCGGAAGAAAAAACATTTCAAGTTAAAAAAATACTTTTTCCCCATGTGAGCAGAACACTGAGAAATCGAAAAAGATCTCTTGGAAAAAAATGAGAAAAAAATAAATTTCAAATGAAAGGCACCTCAGAAAGAAATCAAAAAGGGCGAAAATTTCAAAATATAAAAATTTTTCCAAAAGAAAAATCCCTACTTTTCGACATTCATGGAAAATTGACAGAAAAAAACAATTTTATCGGAAAAAAAAAAATGAAAATCTGCATTAAAACCAAAAAATTGACCAAAAAGTTTTCAAACATAGTAAAACGAAATTTCAACAATCGAAAAACTGAAATAAAAACTAAAAAAACCACCTCTTTGGCTTTCTCAGCCGACTCCTCGGCACACTGTTTCTCGTACTCTTTCGTCTTTTTGGCAATCTCTTTTTTCTGCGCCAAAATATTCTCCAAAATGGCTTCTCTGTCGTAAATGTAGCCATTCGGTGTGATTACCGGCTGTCTGAAGCATTTTTTTAAAACGATTTCGATATTTCTGTCAAACCGGCAAGGCTGAAGAGTTAAAGAGCAGCAATGAAATTCTTTGATGGCGTCGGCGCCGAGTCTCGCGTGGATCGTACCATATCCACTGACCTTTGCGTCTCTTCGACGTTCGTGATAGGAATAAACCGCGGCTGCTGTACAGTTTTTCCCGTGTCGAGTCATTTCTGGAAATTCTTATGATTTTTTGAGAGCGAGTAGGACGAGAAGCGAAAAAAAAGCAGACAAAAACAATCTAATTTATAAGTTCCGAAGTAAGCGAATCATGAGAAAGCAAATACTGGGATAAATCGTTTTCTTCAAATGTAAAAAAATTTATAGATTTCAAAAATTCATTCAATGGAAAAAAATAAACCTTCTTTCTCTACACTCTCCCACACAAAGCGTAAAACTTCAATAACTGCCAAGTCAGTGGTAACTGAAAAAGAAAAAGCAACATTTTCAATTGCAATGAAAAACGGAATTTTCATGGGAAAAAAAACAACTGTTATTTCAGAAACTTCAATTATTCTCATCACAACCTGAGAAGAAGTATCATAGAATGAATACTATAAAAAATCGAAATTTCCTGGCTTTTTCTATGAAAGATCTTTGAAAGAAAAAAAACCGATCAAACGATCAAAAAGAAAGAAAAAAGCGAATAAAAAGCAACGCGACCTTTGCGCGTATGGTTCAAAGTATTCGGTGCAAACATTCATGGTGTGAACACATTTGAGCTTGCCACAGTAAGTTGAAAAAAAAAATTAACTTTCCAAAATAAGTGTAAATTGAACGTGGACATTTTCCTTATCTTTTCATCAGAAACAATCAAAAGAAACGAACGTGAAACATACTAAAAGCTTTATTTTATCCTTTTGGTGCCGCAATAAAAGCTCTCTTCAATGGCGACAAAAAGGCCAAAAAAAGCGAGAGTGAGACTTAAAAATTAGAAATTAAAAAGTTTTTTTTGAGAAAGCTATTTAGATAATTCACTAATTTACTAATTTAATAGCTCTTTGAAGCTAGATATTTGAAAAATTACCTCAAAAAAATAAAAATTTTCAGTGACGCAAATCAGTTTTTCCTATTGATGACCTCATTTGCCGAATTCTCTCATCCGGCACCAAGTTCATTGAAACTGTTAGTACGCCTGACATTTTTCAGGATGATCGAAACAGTAAAGTAATTATTTATATAATAAAAAGATTTTTTTAATTTTTTTACTTTGAGGCAAATATTCATGAATCAAGGTTCTCTGCTCGAAATCGAAGCGCCAGTCAAAATTTGCGGCGATACGCATGGCCAATTTAGTGGTAATTAAGAAAAAAGCGAGAGAAAAAGAAAAAAAAAAACTGGAAAACGTGAAAATGGAAAAAAAAGTACGCTGGAGCACCGTTTGGCGGAGTGTCGTTTGGGAAATTTCGATTTTTTGTTTTTTTCTTTCTTTTTCTCTTTTTTTTTGATTTTTTTTGTGTTGTATGAGTTTTAATAAACTTTTCCTTTTTAAAGATGTGCTGCGACTGTTCGAAAAGGGTGGTTTCCCACCATTGGTCAACTACTTGTTTCTCGGCGACTATGTCGATCGCGGACAGCAAAGCATAGAAGTCGTTTCTCTTTTCCTGGCTTATAAGGTGGGATTTTCTTGTTATAAAGAAAATGAACAGATAAAAATAGGTAAAATACCCGGGGAACTTCTTCCTGTTGCGAGGAAACCACGAATGCGCCGCCATCAATCGCGTCTACGGGTTCTACGACGAATGCTGCCGTCGGTACAAGACGGCCGGTCCAGAGCTTTGGCTAGCTTTTCAGGTCTTTTCAAGTCAATTTGGTCGTTCAAAAACGTTTTGCAATCAATTTTGTGCTTGAAAATTGCAAATTTCAGGTTTTTTTTCTATAATTTTTCTGAAAAAGTGGTTTACGTATTGAAAAAGCCAGCAATGACTTGAAATAACAGCAAAAGCGGACCTTTCCAAGGAATTTTGAACATACTCCTGTTAACAATGGTGTTATCATTTTTCATGTATTCAAGTTTATTTGTTCATTAGACACTGTAATCAATTTTCTGCATGTAGGAAGTTCATTTCAATGCATTTATTGTACACCAAAACGCCTTCAATCTCATTTTTCAGGCGGCCTTCGCCACGATGCCACTAACAGGTCTCGTGTCAAACCGAATTCTGTGCATGCACGGCGGCATCAGCAGCAGGGTTCCTACGCTACCTACCGTACTCTAAAATAGCTTTAAATCAGATGAAATCTCTGAACGACCTGAAACGACTTCGGTCGAAGCCCATCGACATCGTCGACAATCCTTCGCTGGCCATGGACCTTCTTTGGGCCGATCCCGATGAAACTATCTCGGTGGGGGAACTATATTCAGAACGCCATAGTGGCCCCTATAGGGTTTAGGGGGAAAAAGAGCCCTTTTAGGGGAATATACAGTGCTCCCTAGAGGGGTTAAGCTTGAGTGGTATTTATAAGAGTTTAGGAGCTGAATTTTAAAAATTAAAGTTTCATTAGTTCCCTAAAACGACGTATAGGTGCCACTAGCATGCTCCCCTAGAGTGAACACTAGTTAAAAGCCCTGGAGTGGCTGCTTTTGCAAGCTTAAGTGTCCTCTATAGAGGAAGGTGATTTGGTCTCTTCAAGTGAACCTACAAAAGCCCCTAAAGTAGCTCCTCTAGAGACCCCTCTGAAGCTCCTAGAACTGCTCACTAATGAAACATTTCTCGCGCTACCGTAACCTTCCCTACAGTCTCCCCCAATTTTCAGGGCTTCGAGGAGAACACCCGCGGCGTGTCCTACGTCTTCGGAGCCGACGTCCTCCAGGAGATGATGCGGAAATTGGAACTCGACCTGGTCGTCCGGGCTCATCAGGTGCTGCGTGCGGTCGCGTCGCGGTTAACATGACGTCATTCCAGGTAGTCCAAGACGGCTACGAGTTCTTCGCCAACAAGAAGCTGGTGACCGTATTCTCGGCTCCTCATTACTGTGGATCGTTTAATAACGCCGCCGCCATGATGAACGTCGACAGGACTTTGGTCTGCTCTTTTCAGGTCGGAAGGGGTTACTGTAATTTTTTTTTAAAAAGTACGGTAATATCGGTAAAGAAGGCCAGATTGAGCACGAAAAAGTCATATTTTTTGATTAAATTAGGTTGAATCGAGGTGAAAAGGATTACTGTAGTTTAATATTATAGTAACTGTGATCGACTGAGATTACCGTATTTTACTTTGAAGCACAAGGGGATACTGTAGTTTATCGATATTTTAAAGGCTGATATCATTCTAACATAAAGATCTTTTTACACCAAGCGGTCCTGTAGGAAAAATAATAGTTACCGTAACCGAAATGATTCCAAAAGTCTACAGTATGATGGTCTGGATACGGTGGTTCCTTTAATTTTTTCTTTTCTAGTAAAATTTGCAGAATAAAAAAAATTTTGTAAGGAGTGTTTTAACGACTTTTCTGTTAGTGGAAGAAAATGCGAAACCAAAAACGAAGTGGGCGGAGTCAAAAACTCTGTCGCTCCCACGTGACGTCATGGGAATGCTAGAAATACTAAAAGCGTAAACAAATGGGCTTATTAAAGGCGCAGGCGGCCGTATTGCCAGAGGTCTTTGAGACGAATGCTCTATACATAAACAAAACTTTTCTGCGCAAAAGCGGCTCAGTGCATGCACACAACACACGACACTTTACGGAAAAGTCGAAAAAAAAACGCCGTTTACTGTTACAGTAGTTGAAAAGTTCAAGAGAGCCTCAAAAACCCTTCAGTGACCACTTGAGGGATCAACTTTTCAGGTGGAAAAAAACGCCGTGTACTGTTACAGTAGTTGAAAAATTCAAGAGAGCCTCAAGGACCCTCCAGTGACCACTTGAGGGATCCACTTTTCAGGTGGAAAAAAACGCCGTGTACTGTTACAGTAGTTGAAAAATTCAAGAAAGCCTCAAGGACCCTCCAGTGACCACTTGAACTTTTCAGGTTATGCGAGCCGTCGTGAAGGTCGTGAAGTCGAGAGAATGAAACTTTGTCGTTTTTTTGCTCATTTTCTTTCCGTTTCAAATAAAAGATTATACAGAATTTTATCGATCGAATCAAACAATCATGGAATCGGAGCTCTGTCCGGAGATAGCTCTCAGTTTCTCAATGAGATCCCTTCTTTTGCCGATTCTTTGTGTCCACATTTTACTCGCATCCAATTTGACAGAGTTTCCAATCGGGTTTTCGGACAAGTAGTTTCTGAAAATTTCGTGGGGAAATGAGCTAAATTCGGCGTCGAACCTGACTAATTTGACGAAATCTTCACTTTCGGTCTTTTTTGGGACGACGTTAGGGATGGCTTCGCTTGGTTTCAATACCTCGAACATGGATTGGATCTGAATGTATGATTTTTCTTATAAGAGGTCTTATGGTCATAGGCAAAGTCGGAAAGGGTGGAAAAGGCTCCATAGAAATTTTCCTTTTTGCTGCCTTTTTGCGCCATTTTTTCGGCCCTTTTGCACCATTTTTGCTGCCTTTCCCTTTTTCCACCATTTCTTGAGCCTTCAAAATTCCAGAAACAATGGAAGGCTCGTTAACGGTATCCTTTTTGCTGCCTTTCTGCGGCCTTTTTTGAGCCTTTCTGCGGCCTTTTTTGAGCCTTTTAGCGGCCTTTTTTGAGCCTTTCTGCGGCCTTTTTTGAGCCTTTTAGCGGCCTTTTTTGAGCTTTTCTGCTGCCTTTTCTGAGCCTTTTAGCGGACATTACCCCCCATTCCGACCCTGCCCGAGTGAGAAAAATATTTTATTTATATCAAAATGAATAAACTGATATTGATGATTATAGGGTGAAAAAAGGCAAATAACTGTACGAAGATTTTCAAAAAATCGTTTCAAGACCAATTTTTGAAAAATTCTTATGGTTTTTGGTATCAGAAATCTATAAATCTTTACTCAAAATCAATGAAAAATATTCCATCAACCGCCAGTTTGTTGCTTGAAAAAAAAGGTCACTCAACAAAAACCTCTCAATTTCTCCCGCTATCTCGCTAATCGTTTCAGGACCACTTTTCGTCGAAAATCAGCGGTCCTTTAAAGATCAGCGAGAGATTAAAGGCTATTTTAATGTTTAACCATCACGGTACT